>CAUYRH010023590.1:0-41205 GCA_963574655.1 Perodicticus potto
CCTCTTTTGTGTTTACATGGATGGAGCTGGAACATATTCTTCTTAGCAAAGTGGGGAAATGGAAGAAAAAGTATCCAATGTACTCAGCCCTAATATAGAGTTAATTTATAGCTTTCATATGAAGGCTAAAACCCAATTATAGCACAAGAATACAGGGAAAAGGGAAAGGGAGGGGAGGGGAGGGGAGAGAATGGGTAGAGGGAGGGCAATTGGGTGGGATCACACCTACGGTGCATCTTAGTAGGGTACTGGTGAAACTTATTAAATGTAGAGTATCAATGTCTTTATATAGTGATTACGAAAATGCTATGAGGGCTATCTCTCACAGTACGATCAAAATGTTTCTGATTGTATATGAAGCACATTCTGCCCTATGATTGCACCAGTGTACACAATTATGATTTAATAAAATTATTTAAAAAAAATTGGATAAAGCAATACAAACTAATAGTTCATGAACAATAAGCCTATACAAAGTTTGGATTTTCCACTGTTTTCTGCTTATGATATTTTGCTGGACCCTACTTTGTAGAAGTTTCTCCTGATAGCCTTAAAATTATAAACATTACCTCCTAAATTGAAAATGTGACCCGTTGCTTATTCTTCCCAATCACGACTTTCCCAAATGGGTCTCATCTGTTAGTAATGATGTAATCGTCTCTGAAGAAAATTTGAAAGAATCTTTCAAATTCCAAGTGCCCTATAAACCCTTTTGGAAATTCATGTGTATTTATAAATGCAAGGGAAAAATGGTGGCAAAACAAAATAAAACAGACATAATGTTTAATTGTGTCTAAAATGTCTAATTTTGTCTGCCCAAAGCATACACACAGTCACACAAACCACACCACATACACCAAACCACACCACGTATTGACATGATAAAGCACAAGTTTTTGTGTGTGTGTGTGTGGGGGGGAGCATTATTTGTTTGTTTGTTTTTTCAGAAAATCACTTGGAGAAATGTCATCTTCTAAAATTCCACCTAAATCTTAAAGTCCTGGAAGGTTTTCTCGACCTCTATGTGAAGGTGTCATGGCACTGTTACCATTAGCTTCTTGCCTTTTCAAGAATTTCTCAACTTCTTGGGTACCACGTTGTGTTCAATGTATGTAACAAGCACAAAGTCTAGCCTAAATCCTCTTACTATGTAGAGCAAATTTGCCTTTCTTTAAACAACAAGCTCGTCATCACAGTTTCTTGTGCCCACACCTGTCTCACAGTCTAAATTCTTATGCAGTATTCTGTAGATTGAAAATAAAACAAGGAGAGTATGTCCGGCTATAAATAGCCTGAGGATTTTTAATAAGCTTTTATACCATTTTCTCCATGGATCATCAATCACAATTAAATTAAGAGCCAGAATAAAATATACAAAGTTTTCAATCACACATGAGCTTTAGCCAATAAAAACAGAGACCTCAAGCAAGACTTCTCCAAAGATTTAGATGATGTGTCTTCCCATATGAATCATTCTAGCAAATAATAATAAAAACACACACACAAAAAAATTCATATGAGGAAGAATGAAGTATGAGACCTTCTGTTACCTCTGACATGAATCTTAAGGGCCTAAAAAGCTTTCTCAACCTTTTGTAAATTATCAGAGGAAGACTTATTTCAATATAGGGCAGAAGGTTGCCATTTATTATATTGTTGCATTTAAGAATCATTTTTAATGATTTCAAATGATTTTAAGAATCATTTGGCACGTTGTTCCAAATCAACTTATAAAGTTAAATACAGCAAATATAATACTAAATAATAAAGTCTCTTTTACATATAGACTATGAGATTGGTTAAAATACATAGTAATAATAATTTCAAGTATTCATAGAGCCTGAAGTATATCTGTGCATGTATATCAATGTCTCTTTAGTTATTCATAATATATAAAGGTTTAAAGTAACAAAGGTTAAGACTCAAGGTCAGAAGACTAATCAATGGGAAAGATGTGAGTCCCATTTAAGTTGTTCTAGTGCCAAACCCTTCAATTCCATTTTGTCCCTTTCACTTTCCTGTCCTGTGAAAGTTGTGCTCTGAAAGTCATAATTCCGTCAATGACTGTCTTGAAATGCCTTTTGCTCCATATGGTTTCTTCAAATGTTGTTTTACACATTCCATTAATTTGCCATCGCCTTACTCCACCCAAAATACAGTGAAAAAGGTATTTTGTGCATTCTGTCAGGACCATCAATTTCATCTGTTTTTAAATCAATCCTGTCTCCCTCTTGTGTATGCAGATAGATCATGAAAGATGCCTGCTGGCAGGAAAGTTAAAATTAAATCTCCTATATTTATTGTTTCACGAGTGTTATAAAATGCTGTAATTTCATTTTATTGTTTCACATTTATTACAAAAAGACTCACAGAACCTAGAAAAAACATAAATAACAAACCCACTCATTGCTGATGTTTATCAAGAGATAATTAGCTTTACTTTTTCTTAGAAAGCTTTATTTCTTTTCATTAACGGTTTCACAGAATGCTTGAGTAACTTTTGTCATTGGTCACAGGAGTTGATTTTTTCCTCTAAAAAACACTCACTCTTTATCAGACTCCTATTCTTACGACTATTTTCTCTAAGAAGGATGTCACATAGGCAATGTGATTTCAAAATTCTACCTCCTTGTGAAATTGAGATCCTAGAATGTATGGGGACTTTGACACCTGCAAGAGATTACTTTAAAACAGGTCTTTGCAAGTTTTCATGGTCTCAGGTTGAGACTTGTCCTCTGTCAGCCTCAGCTTTTTTATCTGTAAAACGTGGTTGCTAACACCAAACTCCCAGAGCAAGGATGTTGATTATATTTTAGATGTTTGTATGTATTCTTTCACTTATGTAAGCAAGCAGCTTTCTCAATTCTTTCCTCTGTCTTTGCTGCTACCACCTTAGAAAAAGCTACCACTATCTTTTTGTGGTTACAGCCTCTAAGATGCTCTTCCTCCTTAAATGTGTGTGTGTGAGAGAGAGAGAAAGAGAACAATTTATTGACATATGAAACTCTGTGCTTTCTCTTATTCCTGCTTACTACATGTTAGCCATAGAAATCTTCAACTCTTCAAACAGACCAAGCCTGTTCTCCTTTTAGGGGCTCTGTGCATGTTGACATGCTGTTTGTTGGCTAGAAGGCTGTTTTCTTGCCGAGTTCTAATTTTTCCAGTTTCAGCCCAAATGATGCTCACTTAAAAAGTATCTCTGACAACACTGTATAAAGTAAAACTGTATAAACTTAGCCAAGTTCCTTTGGCTAAGATCAAGTGTAAAGTCATTCCCTGGGTTTTTCTTTGTTCCCCTCTGTCCAGTTGCTTTACTGTTTATTTCAACCCAGTTTTCAAAATTTTAAACTATATGATTTATTCTTGCCACTCTCTTTTATAAAATCTCTCTTGCTCATTAAGTTCCATAAGGAAAAAAACAATATTTTTCCCCAGATTGTATTACAAGGATTAACATCTTCTACATGCATAAAAATATTGTCCATTAAATAAATGAACAATTTTTTCACCAGAAAAGGTTAACATGGGTACTGTGTTTTGTGTGTGAGTGAAACAAGTGTTTCCATGGTAATAGTTAAGGAATTAATTCTTGAAGTATTTGTCATTGCTGAATGAAAGGAGATAGAACCGAGATTCTAAAATATTGCAATATTATGCCAAGCAATGGCTAAATGGATACCACCCGGAAGTATGGGAAGCTACCTGTATCTCTCTTAACTGTTATACATCCATAATACACAAATTCTATATTGCTACAGTGTTGATCAGAGATAGGAAGTTAAAATTAAAGGAGGTAAAAAAAATCAATTGGTTTGATTTTGTTTCTTTTTTCACATCAGACATAATTACTTGACACCAAACAACAAATCTCAAACTGTATAGATAGTGATGAAACTCAAATTATACTCCGTAAGATTTATTTACAGTAACAGGGCAAGTTCTTTCCTGAAAGAGAAAAAAGGCTAAAGCTGACTGTTCCCTAACTATCAAGCAATGAAACTTTCTCTGAGACTAAACAAGAGACCTTGACTTATACCTAGAAAGACACGATTCCTTTTGGTCTCTGCAGTTATGGACCATCTGGAGGAAGTTAGCCCAATTCTGTATACAGTAAGTCAGAGCTTAGTATCAGGAATGAAATACTGTGAAGGTCCTATTAGGAAGACAAGTTGTAAAATAGAGTTATGGAAGACCCTCTGGCCAACAGTGGTCACTGAAGTGCTGGACTTTTCATTCATGTTTGTTTCTGGGTGTTGGGTTGTGAAGCGTATTGAGGAATGATACTGGTTTCTCCACACGTATTACCTGTTCCTTCGTCTGTTCAGACCATTCTCTTCAGACAGAATCTGCTTTATCCCCAGCTGACTCCTTTTCAGTCAGAACTTGATAGATGTTTTCTGTCTCTGATGACATCTGTCCTATATTAAGAGAGCTTTTCATTTCCCCTCCATCCTTTTCAGCATCCTTTCTTTCCAAAAGATTGAGAGAATTTTCTGACACTTCTATCATTTCTAATTTGAAATATATGTTTTCCAAAGAGAAACTTCTATGAAGGTAAAAAGCCGATATTTAGGATGCTTTATGTCACTAAATGTCCCTTGTCTCACGAAGCCCTGAAGCACAAATGTTGCTCAATGAATATTTACTGAGTGACAAAAAACTAACACCCAATAAAATACATGAACTGTCACACATATATTTTGCCTTCTAATTTTCTAATCAACATGCATGGTCATTTTTATCCCAGACATTAGAGAGGAGAAAGTGGAGAGTACTCTTTTTATCCGTCCTGTTAAAGAGCCAAGTAAGTTATAGGTAACTATTATCATGACAACATTGAATTAGAGTCTAGAGATGTATATCATTGTATATCTTCTGACTTAAATTACCCATGAGCGTTGGATGTGATACAATACATATGTAACAATCCATCAGAAAATAGTGCATTCACATTTAATTATGTAGCAGAAGTATCATTTAAAAGGATTCTGCTCAGAAAGGATTCAGGTTGGTTTTGTATCATGGACCGTGAGCTATTACTCCCTGTGGTGGTGCTTATACTTTTGAGGGAACACATTCAAGAGAATGTCACCTTTTACTTCAGAATCATGAGAAAGTGGTAGGCGCAGATACCTTCCCAATTCTACTTTCAAAGTGAGTCTCTACCTTTTTTAGCACAGATGTATCATGAACTGGAGATGAATGCCTAGCCAAGAGGAATGTGACCTCCCTCTTTTCCTTTTTTTTTTCTTTAAATCCTGACTGTGTTTAGATGAGTCCAATTCAGTGCAAAAGAATAAAGCACAATAGAATTCTCGATGTTCATGTTGATATTAGTTTTCAGTTGCTGAAATGTTTTTAAAACCTCTTTACAAAGGGCCTCTCAAGCCAGACAGTTTTGTACAGGCTACATTTTTAATGGTTTGCCCCTGTTCACTGGTAATAATCTCCAGCTGCACCACCTCTCGGGCAGCGGATCCACACCTTCCAGTTTAGCCTTAAATCTACACATCACAGATAAGTAAGACCTTGAACGTCACTTGCAGTTTTTTTTTTCCCCTGAAACTATTGCAAACCCAATATTAATTGTTAAAAAAAACTGAGATGGCTCTAAATTTAGTGCTAATTCAGTTTTTGACATTTATTTTTTGGGAGCATGTGATCACCTGATTATGAATATTGTAATTCTAAAGTCAGTCAGGCATTTCTGTGGTATTATGAGGGATCAATGAAAGGGTATCTGGGTGATCTTCTATAAGTGAATGTTGGCATGGAAAGAAATAATCAGTGGAAAATACTGAATATGAAAAGTAGATACTTGAGCATTAAAAGTGACCTAGGAATGATGTAAGGAACAAACCATGAGTTCTGACTAACACAAAGGGTTCAAAGAATTCAGAAATGTTGTTTGGAAAACCACAATTGCATCAACCAGTCAGCCACATGTCCAAAAACATTGCTAAACAGGAAAAGCTCTGATTCTTTTATGTAACTAGTGGAATCTAATAAAGATCCCTAAACTGATTCATTAGGGGATAAAAGTGGTTCAGTAGACACACACACACACACACAAAATATGCAATTCTTTACAGAATGACTCATACATTGTGATTTGCAAAAATCATAAAACAAAGAATCAATGATTTTTATTTCAATTTGCATAGGAAATGTAAAGAAACAATGCATTTTTTCTGAAGATAAGAGCTGCTAAGAAATAATTAAAATCCCCAAACAGTCAAAATCCACAGAGTTAACCTACAGATTCCTAGAGATTCAAGAAGCATGCTTGTCAATATCACAATTGTGAAGCCAATGTTGTGGTTTTTGAAATATCAATGTCATTGACTCCCTTAACTTGTGTGATGAGTTCTGCATGAGCAATGGAGTTTTATTTAAATGCTGAAGTATTTTACAGATTCTGTGAGCTTGACAAAGTCTGGCTTATAATTCTGTGATTGGTCCTGCTATCTCGGCAATTATCTGTTCCATGCAACAGCTATATCCTTAATTCTGACCTGCCATATTTTGAACCATCTCTGTCTGCCAACCCAATCCACCAACTTACGTAAATGATATTCACTAATATATATGTGTGTACGAACACACACAGACACACACATACACACATGCACACCCTTGTCAAAGGATCACAAATTAAGATGCTCGATGTAAGATTGAGAGAGGAAATTTCCACATGATGAAATTAAGAAACATTTCAGCAAGCATCAGAATACTATAAAAATAGGTGTATCAATGCCAAAGTTAAATGTTTTGATGAGAACATAATGTCTAGATGTTTATTATTAGAATTTGAGCATGTGCGTGTGTGTGTGTGCTTGCGTGCACACCTGCCACATAGCGGGCCTTATTTTGCTAGATGGAAACGATGCTAATTCTCAGATATGTGAGAGTGGACTAGAGGGAGATGCCACTGTGTTTTGAGAGGATAACACATTGATCTTTTGTGATAAATAAAAGCACAAAGCTACAGTGCTATTCCTTTCTTTAGGAGGAAAAAAAATCTGACTCTTGTCAGGTAAGCTGCTTGGCAAATAGTAAGTTTAATTCCTAACACCCACATGAGGCACAAGAATAGTTGGATTAACAACTCCAGTGTCATACTGTCAGCTGCTGTTTATTTAAATTAAAATGTCACCATCCAGAAATAAATTAGGAAGTTGAAAAATGATAAATTTCTTAAACATACAGTACTTTGGTACCTTGTTAAAAGAAATCTATTACATTTGTGGCTTTGTAGAACTTTACACAGGCTATTTCTACTTTGACATTCAGAGAATAGCAGTTTTTGTTTTTCTTCTTCCTGCTCATTTAACTCTCTCTTTTTTTCCCTTTCATTCCCCCTTCCCTCCCTCCCTGCCTAGCCTTCTCTCTCTCTCCAGTCTCTCTCTCTTTCTCTTTCTTTTTCTGTCTTCATTGCCCCATCATGCTATAAAAGGCATATAAAATGTTCTACCATCACATGTCTAAAACATGTTGTTAAACTCATATTTAGCTAAATATATCTACATTTTTACATATTTTAATATTCATATCACACAACTTTCCATAAATAATTGGTTTTCTTGGGTTCCACTATTATTTGTTATTCGTATGTTTGATATGAAACAAACATCTCCTTTTGGTGAGCTTTAACCTTGCTACTTATTATTTAATGGTTAAAATTCAGACCCTATTACTCTGAGACATCCCCTACTGCTATCCATATCCTGAGATATTTTGAGACAGTAATTTGGCGCTGGGTTCAGGGCACAGCAGGTTGTTCTACATTAGGAGCCCATGTGGTCATAAGCAGGAAGAGAAATATCATCTGAGGAAGAAAAAATATTCCCTCTCTGTTCCCATTTGGATATGTTTCTTGCCTGAGATTTTGCAGATCGTAAATGATGTGAATGCACACTATAATGCAGGTTAATCAAATATGAGACAGTTGTATACAAACATATTCAGCATTAACAACATGGAGATATTTACTTGGCCGGGTTTTCCATTTTCACATAAAAATGCCTCATATTCGGATGCGAATTCAGGGGCGTTGTCATTGACATCCAGCACTTTAATAGCAACAGGCACTCGTGATATCTGACTGTGGTTCCCTATGGGAAGGAAAAGATAACATCAGCATTGTGGGTATTTTCATTTTAACGTGCAACTCAACTTTCTCTTTGGGAGCATGTGGGTCTGTTTCCACTTCTCTTAATTAGGATGTTTTCCACACGGTGAGGATAGAGTCTGACCACCAAATAAGGAAAATAACAAGTGCTTGACTGCTTAAAAAATGCATAAATGATTATTCCAAACACCACTCGCTGAAGCTTAGCTTGGTAAAGACCATATCGGAGAAAACTGAATGACATTTCCTTAATTTTATTGCAAGCTTAAAGCAAGCTTCATTTTATTGATAAAATTCATTATTTAAAGGAGAAAAATATGTTTTATGCCACATTTCTTTGCTTATCTTGGGTAGAACACAACCCATTTTTAAACTATTACATATTTGTTATATGGTAGAAGGAAACATTAAAAAAAAAAACAGCAAAAGGCCAATATCAAATCACTTTTTGAGAAATGGTCCTCGATGATGATAAAAGAGATAAGATTAGAGATGAGGAATCACATATTTTATGAGTTTTATTTTTTCATTAGAAATTGACCTTGTAATATTTTTGGTTAAGATGATCCCAAGTCATCTTAATATTGTAATTTTCATAAAAATTTTCATCAATATAAATAGATAATAATCTTTTAATCTTTCCAGGTCAATTCCAGTAGCAGAGAACTCAATATGTAATCTTTAATCCTTAAATCTTTAAATATAAAAAATTATACACACACAAACACACACGCACATACAGAGATCTGGTTCATTAATAGAGAACTTGTGAGCATAGGCTCTGCTATAAATTTTTTCACTTGTAATAAATGCAATACAGTTTGAGTTTGACTGTACCATGTAATAATCTTTTGATCTATTGTAAATTATACAGAATGCATTGGAGATGGCCAATTATTTATTTGTGTTTTCATGGTACTGCATATTTATAAGCAAACCAAGAGGGGAGAAATGTTTGGCTTTTGAATATGAACAAACAGACTTGCATTTGACATACAAAACTCCTGTTTTCAACAATAGATTATATTTAGACTACTAAAAGAGTCAAATATTCTTTTTTTATTAAATATGAAAGTATTCTTAAAGCACACAACCAAATAATTGTATACATGCCATAAATTTACAGTTCACTATCCCTGCTGGCTATAGTAAAAGATGTGAATTTAGTTAAGTACCAAGGCTACTCCCCAACATTCTATACGGTTAAATCCTGAGAATGGCTGTATACTCTGAGGGGAATTACTAGCACTTCCCTAATGAAACATAACCTCGCTTCCCCCAGATCAAAGGAATGTCCTCAAATGTCTCACTTGCCATACTCATTTTTTTCTTTACTATTTTGCAACTAATGAATTGATTTATTTCTTATTCAAAGAGGAAGGATGTACCTCACTACCTTTATGGAACGAAAAGAGTAAAGAAAAGTATAACTCATGACTCTAAAATAAGGAGCTTATATTTTATGCTGTACCTACTCAACAAAACTCTACAATGGTTATATGTCAAATAAGGTTTGTTTATATCCTTCAAGAGTTATACATCTTTCTTAACTTAACTAGGAGCTGTATAGCAGTTCCAGGATAAAACACTACAAGGTAATGTAGTGTTGCATTAAACAAACTTTGGAGTCCTCACTTGCCCTTCTGCTATGTAGGTAGTCCTTAGAAAGTCATTTAACTTCATTTTTATCTTACGGAAACTGAAATTCAAGAAGTTAACACTTTACAAAACTTTTATAAACACTGTATGAGAAACAAATTTAAAGTGCTCACATAGTATTGGTTACATATTCAAGGGTGTTCTTGCCCTTGTCTTTTGTAATTACAGGACCATGCATATTGAGTGTTTACTATATAGAGTGCAAAATATTCACAGAATCATATCTTATTCAATCCACATAAAAAATTTGTTAAGTAGGTAATGGAATCTCCATATGTTAAATGTCAAAAGTGACACTTAACGTATTACATGTCATTACCAAGATTACTCAGTTAAGTATTCATTTTGAAATGCAGTTTTAGCTTATCAATAAGAGCCATCTCATAGTATAATACTGATAAAGAAAAAAAATACATATATGTATGTAGAGGGGTGTATATATAACAGGGCATTACCACTTCTTGAAGAATGTTCATATGTTTGTGTATAAATATTTATCTCAAAGTTGCCTGATATTTAAAGTTTGCATGCAAATACTAGGCTGGTTATATCTAAGGAGTTGTATCTGCCCTTGTTATATCAGAACCGCACTTATAATCTGCAACCCTCTCCAAGAAACTGTACAATTTAGCTTTCAGGACTTTGCTCATGGTACTCTTTCACCCAAGTAGCATCCATTTAATGGATTAACTTTCCTTTGTACTTCTCTGTACGTCAATTCCAAGAACTGATGTTTATTAACTTATCTCTGTAGGACTCACTCTTTCTATTGCATATCCTATAACGATTCTTGTGTATGTAAATAAAGGATATTTCTATTAGATATTTTTGCCTTTAACTCTCCTGCTGTTCAATTAACAAGCCAATGATCAATATACATTTAATAATAGCTACAGAATAAACTGGGAATAATAGGTGCATAGTCTCAGAAAATGACCAGTATAAGAAAATACTAACATACTCATGAAACATTATTTTGCCTCTTCTGACATAAAGACAATGCAGACTCTGTCAGTTCAGATTCACTGAGAGTGGTTGATTGGGCCAAACCTACTAAATAAGTCTTCCCTCTCACACATGTTGCATGAACACACATCCCCATGCACTGCAGGCAAACATACATATACAGATTTACTTTTCACTATTTTGATGAACAATAAATCATGTTAAAGTCTGCATTCTTACTTTTCCTCCTCTCTCTTTTCTTGTCCTCATAGTTGAGGTGAACTGCAATTATCTCATACATCTAGATCAGTGGTTCTCAACTTTCCTAATGCCACTACCCTTTAATACAGTTCCTCATGTTGTGGTGACCCCAACCATAAAGTTATTTTCGTTGCTACTTCATAACTGTCATTCTGCTACTGTTATGAATTGTAATGGAAATACCTGATATGCAGGATGTATTTTGATTGTTATAAAGGGGTTGTGATGCACAGGTTGAGAACCCACTGATCTAGATGAACAAGCAGGTGGTAAAACTAAGCATAAAAGATGGTGAAATTCTATGAGCTTATTTTTTGGGGTAATTTTCAACCTTATTGCAATCTATCTCTTCTCATAGGTAGTGTAAAAAAAAGTGGTATTTATCTATTAGTGGGGCTGAAAGCAAAAATCCCTATTTTTTTTTTTTTTTAAGTTTTAATGTGAGATGAAGGAATGACCACTTAAAACTATTGGAAAATCATGAATGACAGGGAGTGTTCTTCTCATTATATTTCTAGTGTCCCCACATCTCTATAAGCATATTATTTACTTTACTAAAATAATCAATGGACATTTTGTAAATGATTTTATTTGCTTCTTTAGTTCTTTTTTTTTTTTAGTGTTTAGTTCAGTAGAAAACTTAGAACAAAATTGGAATGTACCTCTCATAGCTGTAAAGAATCTCATGATATAAATTTAATATCTTATGTTTACTGTAGATTTAAATAATTTTTAAATTTATTTAATAATTCCCCATATTTACTAAATTAATATCTTCTCATATAGTTGTAGTATATGTATTTCTAAATGTTTCCTTTTAATTTAGTATTTTAAAGTCTACAGACTAAAAACAATTGAAAAATGTAAACAGTTGATTTGGCACTGTAAAGCTAATAGAGTATGCTCAGATGTCTAGAATTTCTATAGCATTCATGTATAGAATACAGGTATTTCTATAGCGTTCATGTAAAACATGAACGATTGTTAAACCTAACTATAAATAATTTAGCTCCTCCCTTACCTATTGAATATCTTGTTATCCTTCAATGTTTTTCTCAAGACACATCTGCCAGGTAGACTTCTAAGGATGTACTTCAGTTGTGTTCACTTGTTTGTTTTGATTTCTCTTTATTTACACTTATGGTATAATAGCCTGAGGAACAACAGGGTTGCATTCTCCAGAAAAACTGGTGAAAATTATGTAAAGAGTTCTAAAAATATACAACAAACAAAGAAATGTTTATTCAATGAAATCCACTAAAACTCAGTAACAAAGTCTGTGGTATTTGAACCAAGATCTGCTTCTCCTTCTACCTTTGCAGTTCAGCGAATGGGAAGTCCACTCCTGACTCGTACAAGCAAGAACAAAGGGACTCCTTTCCCCAAGCTGTTAGTTGGAAGGTTATCCACCCATGAGGGACAGCATGGTAGTATTTTTCAGCTTCCCTAACTGCTAGTTCCTGAGGCTAAGTTCTAGAAAAACTCAGCAGAGCAATGAGCATGGCCTGGTTCCAGCAAGCCCTCACTCATGGGACAGAGGCAGCACCTTGCGCAAGGTGTTCCTGTGAATATCGGGGCCCTTAATACACTTCCACAGCTTCTAAGGGAGAGGTTTTATATTAGGACAGGTAAGCCAAGATGAACAAGGCTACTGTTTCCCCTTCACAACTAAACATGTAGCTACTAAAGTGAGGTGTCACCTAGAAAAAAGTTGTAAACCATGGCTCAAAAATTTTGCCTTAAAAGTCAGGGAGAATATTAGGCCAGAAAGCAGAAAGCACTGAATTTCTTATTGAGGAACTGATTTCATGTACAAAGGAATGTTAAGTTTAAGCCTAAGATTGCTCTCGAAACAGTAAAGATTGGTATGAAAGGCAAATGGCAAAAGATGGGTAGATTCGATAAGTACATTGGAGATAATGGGCTAAACTACAGTTTGGCTAGTTGCTAGGAGAATGGAGTAAGAGTTAACTGAATGGAGCTGTCCAGAGGTAACAACAAACTTCAAACATTTACCTAGGAAACTGTCCCTTTAAAGGACCCAAAATTTGAATCGACTATTCTGTGTGTAAAATACACAGTAGAGCCTTATTGAATTCAATAGGGCAATCATCTAGCAATTAGTCAAGCTTACCAGCTTGAAGTGGTCAGAGAGAGACAGATCCCTGCCAAAACCACTGTTTTCTCACTTGTTTGTGGAAATGCCCAAGACTGTAGCTCCTGGGGAGAAAGATCAGAGGCGTTCCACTGCTGGGGGAAACATATTATATATATATACCTAGCAAGTCATAAACAAGTAAGAAAATACCGAAGCCCAAAAAAGGGGAACCAATAACTATACCATATTACCTAAAATGTCAAGTTTTTTAAAAAAAGTTATGATCTTAAAATAAACAAATGAGAAAGTATGACCCATATGCCAGGAAAAATAGCAGACAATATAAATTATATATAACAGTGAACATATAATATCATGTTTAGTAAAGAGTTCGAAATAGGGCAGTGCCTGTGGCTCAAAGGAAAAGGGCTCTGGCCCCATGTACTGGAGGTGGCGGGCTCAAACCCACCACCTCCAGCCAAAAAAAAAAAAAAAACTGCAAAAAAAAAAAAGTTTAAAATAGCCATTTTATGTCCAAAGAACTAAAGGAAGTTATAAATAAAGAGGCAAAGGAAGGAATAATGATAATAGCATATTAAGTAGAGAATAGTACTAAAAAAAAGTTGTTTTTTTTTTTTTAAACAAAAAATCAAGTGGAAATTCTGCAGTTGTAAAGTGCCAAAACTGAAGTGAAAAATTCACCAGAGGGGTGCAAGAGTAGATTTATATCAATAGAAGAAACAATTAGTAAACTTGGGCATAGATCAATGGATATTATGTAAACCAAAAAACAGAGGCAAAAAAAAAAAAAAAAGGAAGAAAGGTGCACTAGCATATGCAGAATTGGAAAGAGAAGAGAAAAGAGAGAGAATGGATTAAAAAAATATGTATTTGAATGAGTAATGACTGAAAACTTCCCAAATTTATTTGAAAGCACTAGCGTATAGATCCAAAATCTCCTGTAACAAATTGAGTAAGATAAACATGAAGAAATTCATACATATACACACCCCATAAGTATTCAGGAAAAAGTATCCAAAGTACTCAGTACTTCTATGAAACCAACTTATATCTACTCATACCTTATGAAAGATAGAACAAAAACTATAGTCCAGGATGAAGGAGAGAAACGAAGTGGGAAGGGAGGGGACAGGGGAGGTTGGATGATGGGTAAATGGTGGGACCACACCTATGGAGCATATTGCAAGGGTACAAGTCAAATCTATCAAGTGTAGAACATAAATATCTTAACACAACAATCAATTAAATGAGGCAAAAGCTATATTAATTAGTTTGATGTAAACACGTCAAATTGTATTAAAAAATCAACACATTGTACCCGACATATGCATAAATGTATTCATGATCTATGTGTATATGACTTAATTAAAAAATAAAATAAATAAAAATAAAAGTTGAAAACCCCAAAACAAGGACAACATTTTGAAACCAACATGGAAGAAGTAAAACAAAGGAAAACAAAAAAAAAAAAGATATCACCAAGGAGCTTCGATAAAATTGGCAGCTGACTTCTCATTAGAAATGATGGAGGCTGGAGGAGATTGAGGAAAACACACTCAAATTCCTCAAAGAAAAGAAAACTGGCAACCAAAATTCCTACATCCAGCAAAACTGTCTTTCAAAAATAAAGTGAAATAGAATCATTCCTAGATAAATTAAAGTTAGGAAAAATTATAGTAATAGTCCTCCCCTTATAGGAAATAATAAAGAAATTCTTCAGTTGAAAACAAAGGATCTCACACATTAATTCAAACCCACATAAAAAAAAAGAAATAGTAATTATATACTTATGAAAGACTACATAAATATACATTTCTTCTCTTGTCTTCCTTTACCTGTTTTAAAAGCAACAGTTTTAAAAGCAAAACTTTATCTATATATTTTTGTTAACTAACTATATTATGTTGGGCTTGTGTCATATAAAAATGTTAATATATTTGGCAATAGCAGCAAAAAGAAGTACAGAAGTATATTTTGCTAAGGAAATGACTTCAGATGATAACTCAAATCTGCAGAAAAATTGAGAACAAAATGATAAATAATAAGATGAATCCTCCTCTTTTTTCTCTCAGATTCTTTAAAAGACACATTACAAAAAGTAATAATTACACCATTCTCAGTACCTGTAGCTCCACAGCTAGGGCACCAGCCACATACACCGGAACTGGAGGGTTCCAATCCAGACTGGGTCTGTCAAACAATAGTAACAACTACAACCAAAAAATAAAAATAGCTGATGTTGTGGCAGGTTCCTGTGGTCCCAGCTATTTGGGAGGCTGAGGCAAGAGAATCACTTAAGCACAAGAGTTTGAGGTTGCTGTGAGCTGTGATGCCACAGCACTCTACCCAGGGCAACAGCTTGAGACAATGTCTCAAAAAAAAGAAAAGTAATAATTATACCAATATAATTTGACGTTTATAACATTTGCACATGTAATATATTTATATTAGTGATATCAAAAAGGAGGGGAAGCTATAAAGCTATACAGAAGTAGCATTTTTAATTCTTTCATTAATTAATTTGATAGCTCGATCATCTACTCCATCCCCTAATCTTGCTTATTTAATATAAGTGTATTGATGTACGAGCACTCTTCCTTGTTCTGTGAATAAAAGGAAAAGCAAACAGATATAAGGACTCTACTGTCTTGGAAGTTACTATACAGGAGCAGAAAATAATCAAATAGGGCTGAATTAGATGCGATGTTAAGGCAAGAGCCATAAAGAAACAGATATTGTTTCAGTATAGCACATGACCGAGACACCAGATGAAGTTAGAAGATTTAAAGAAGATGCACGGGGAACAGTTGCAGTTGGAGGTGAGTCTGGTGAACTGGAAAGTACTCCTTTTGCAGGCAGAAATGCTACATAAGGTCAATTGTAATCAGAGTTAGGGCCCAGCTGGGTTAATCAATGATGATGATCTCATCTCAAGATCCATAACTCCACTACATCTGCAAAGACCCTTTCTCCAAATGTGATACTGACAAAGTTTACAGCTGGACATAGCTTTGGGGGGCCACCATCATTCAATTCACTAAATTCCCTCTTCTTAAAAATAGGACATTTGTAACAAACTAGAATAGTACCATCACAAACATGCCCTTGTCCACTAAAATGAAAATATGTGTAATTAATTTAGTTGTACACACTTCTTTGAATTCATTCTTCAAAATATTCTAAGGTACAATCTCAACAAGGATAAGTAACCCATAACTTTCTTCTGAGAAATTTGATGAACCTCTCTTGTCATTAATTAATTTATTCTTTCATCACTTTTCCATTTACACTTTTAATAAATATTTGCAGTGGTGTTTTCAGTTATTAAAACAAATCTCCCATAATGAAGTAATCCATAGTACTCTGGGAGATACTGCATTGTAAAAGTATTTTGATCCCTTTTTCTATCCTACAAATTATTCATTAACAGAGGGCTGTGGAATCATATACAAAGGAATACTTTGTATACTTTTACAAAAGTAAAAATATACATATACTTTTCTATAGCCAAAGAATTGATTTAAAACAGAAGATGACCTTTTAACTTACCTGAAATAATTACTAATAGTAAAAATATTCTAGGTACAGAAAAGTGCACAGTCTTTTCAGATAGAGTCAAAAGCATGTAAAAACAAAACAAAACAAAACAAAACAAAGGCTCAGAGAACATAGTATCAAGAAAAAAACAGCAGCTCTAAAAGTAGAAACATCCAGAGACAAGGACAATGGTCAGATGAGAAAAGAAAATTGGGGCCAAATAAGGAACTGACTTGTTTTATATGCTATTGACTGTGAAATACGCCATGTGGTTATTGTAGAGCCATTAAAACATTTCTGCATCAGATCTATGATTCTAAAATTTATCATGAAGCAGACTAGAAGACACATTACATCTTGCTTATTTTGTTTTTCTCTAAGTAAATAAATGTTGACATTAGGTATATGGATGCCCCTGAAATTTACTAAGTATTTCTTAAAACTGTTCAAATAGGGATAAAATCAATATAACAAAACAAACAAAAATATTCACCTGTATATCCAAAATTCAAAATATGTATCTTTATCTGTTTTAGATGAATACACAACTGAAATTACCACTTATCATAATTTTCAACACAAGTGTCATATTTAAATACTAAAGATTCACTTTTATCTAAATTAATGAAATGATAGCAGTTCAAATTTTGAAGATATTATAGAGCAATAAAATTAATTAGATAAGCTTCTAAGGAAATTATTCATGTCCTTTGTGACTGGCCCCAAAATGTTTGCCTTTCATCTGATACACAAATATTAAATATAAAGATATTATAATTAGAAACCTGATTAGCATTCATTAAAGATTAATTTTCTAAACACCAGAGATGTGACAAAATGGTCTAGAAGGAAAAGCCCATTTCAATTGGCCACAGAAGTCAGGCTGTTTTCACATATGAAGGAAGAAAAGGCTGAATGGCATCTAGTATAAACAGCTTCTTGACTTCTACCATTTGAGTACTAGTGACTTCCTGTCACCTCTCTGTCACATAGCCTCATGAATTGCCCATTAATTTTGCCCTTTTATAATCAAACGTAATGGAATACTGCCAAGGCTGTTACTTGGGAATTTGCTTCTAACCTGTTTCCATGAGCTGCTGTTTTTGCAGGCATCAATTGAAATAAACAGACTTGCCTTTCCAGACTATAAGAGAGAAAAATGATTTGACAAATTTAGATTATACTGATGGGACTCAATAAATTATTCTTGAGTTTTCTACAAGTAGAGGGGTGGAAACTATGAGCAGTGAATTACAGCCAAACGGGGAATGCAAAATAACAGAATTTATAATTGAGTAGGGGATGAGAGAAACACTGGAAATTTATAAAATAGGAAGATGTGAATTGAATATATGATAGAAAAAAATAGCAACTTGGGAAGTTTAAAATGAAACTGATGGGAATCGGAAAGAAGATGTAAGATAATTTCAGGAGTGTGTTTTAGCTCTCCAGTGACTAAAGATAAAACTTTTTGGGATACATTTTGCCCATACCTTATGCGGTAATTTTTAAATCATCAGCAATGGTTTACCAATCCATCCATTATTAGATAGCTCAGGCACAAGTTAGAATGCAATTAATCCATGTACACTAGCAGGGATGTTTGGATAGGGCATCCTCTTTACTGTGATTTTAATGCATCACCCTTACTCTGTCATGGAAACTGCATTGATACAATCTTCCTCTTTCAAATACCTATCAAGAAGTTTCTGCCCTCTGTCGTATGCATTGACTACCAGAATTATTGTGATTTTTTATTATAGGATTGTGAACCTTCCAGCAAGTTAGAAAGTATAAAAAGGAGTCACTTTGTTTCACTCCTTGAAACCTCATTCATATCTACAGAGTAGTTTAGAATTAAATTATAACTTTAATCAAATCGGGGCTTCAGTATCTAATGAACAATACTTGTGAGTTATAGCTTTTCTACTACCCAAGAAGTAGCTCTCTCAAGAGAGGGGGGAAAATGCTTTCTCTTGCTGAAAAAGCTGTGGACATAGACATATCTGAAAATGACATCCTTTCCCTGGAGAAAATGAATATTACATGGTAACTTTGGTTCAAGCCCTTACCGACCTTTGTCTGCTTTCCCTGACTGCTAAAAAGCATGCTATCTGGCTACACTGTTCTCAAGAGCTCTCTAAATCAGGAGGGAACGTGTGGGTCTCTTGTTTATCCTGTTCATCTTAAGGGAACCTGGTAATAGTGGAGTCATCTAAAACCACGTGGAAAATACTTCACTCTTCCTTTTCCCTACACATTGTCAATAAACTCTCAGGGTCCTTTCTCCAGTTCACAAGAGCTGAGATCTTAAAAACTAAGAAAGACACATTACGGATTCTAAAATTTTGATCGTATGGGGAAAAGACTTAGCGCCATTGCAGTAAGAGCTGACTTTATGAACCTCTTAGATACTTTATATTTCTTAAATGTAAAACATCGACAATCACATTCTTTATCAAAGTCATATGAGTGACAGTTTATAAATGAAAAATTAGTTCTACTGAGCATCATGAAGCTAGTAGACTTTCCATTTTTCTTTTTAATGTGTGTTTCGTAACATTACCTATACTTAATTCTTTAAAGTATACTTGCAGGTTTTTGCATCTGTTGTCTATATGGTCAGTACATACACATTTCATCGTTTTTGTTGTTGTTGTTGTTATTATGTGCTTATGTGTGTGTGCATATATGTCTTTGTTTACTTGTTTTATTTTGTTTTGGCCTATTTCTATTGTGTACTGCTTTTCCTGAATTTGTGAGTTAAAAATATTGACTCTTTCTTTTCACAGCCCTTAATATATATTTCCATGCTACTTACATATGCTTCCTTTCTCTATAGTGTGACAGGTAAGGACATAAAACTGTACACTGAGTTTATTATTCCTGTGTATCTGTTACTGATCTAAGTCTTCTTTGTAAAAATTGTTAATTCCACACTGCCAACTAAAGGGCATCACGCTTCTATTAATAAATCCTCAGTGGGGTTTACCCCCTAGTTATTTCAAATAGGATTGATTCAAGATTATTGGAACTACATTTCTTGAGATTTCTTTACAATACGACTCTATTTAAATCTCTTATATATTAGAACCTAAGGAGACTCCCAGTTTCAGGGCGATTAATGAACAGACATATCTAAATTTCAGTTTAAATGCCCATTTAATACAACGTTCCATTTACACTCCCAATACACACTCATCAGTACATGCACACTCAAGGAACAGACCTGCTTTATTAGGTAAGAAAACTAATACTGTAAATATCTAGCATCTATTATGCAGTCTGTCATATTCTAACTCTTTGAGGTTTATTGGATTACTGCAAAGAGTTAAATTTTTTTCAAATGGGAACATGATTTCAGGGTATGCGAGGATTGAAATCAATGTATGTGAGTTATATAACATAGTTGGTAGTAAAGAAGCACCAATTCTTGGTGATCCAGTGAGTCCAAAAAGGGTAGCATAGAGACCCTATTTACTCAAAGTCAGGAAGTAATAATGCTCAAATATGAATCCAGGGCAATCTAACAAAAAAGAAACGAACAAAACTAATTTCTCCCACAGGCTATCTTTACTTCGGCATTTGTAAAATATAATGAAAATATCATACTATTGTTTCGTTTTTTTATTTTGGATTAATATTTTTGTTATTAATCACTCCCTACCCAATGACTAGCCATAATTAACATCAAGAGAAAGTTTCAAAAGATTCCATTTTTATGAATTTTTTTATCAGTGCATTCATATTAGAAAGCGTAATAGTCTTATATTTTTTTAATTCCTGGGTGACTCCTTAAATATTTTGTGTGCAGTCAACTTTTGTGATTAAAGTAAGCAGCATGAAAAAGCATATAAATCATATGAATTTGTTATAGTGGATCTGCCCAAAACAAACATACCCACGTAATTGCCACCTGGCTCAAGATAGCCAGCATCATGGAAGTTATCTGAAGGGGCTTGGTGACACCTGGAGATAAACTCTACTTAGTTTCTCAACATCTTGTTAATTTTCTCCTGAACTTACGAAAATTAGAATTCATATAGTCTATACACTTTTGTTCTGGCTACTTTAGTTCCATATTTAACTCATTCATACGGATGCTTTTCCACAGATCAGAAAAATATTCCATCATATGAATACAGCACAACTTATTCGTTCTCTTACTGGTGGACATCTCTGTCGTTTCAGTTTGTATTATTTAGAATTGTCCTGTGAAAAATAGATTGTGTCTATCTTTGGGGGTACAAATATATGAATGTGTGCATATTGCATATTTAGGAAAAGGGTGAAAGATAACCAACAAATACATGCACTCATCTTTAATGTTGTTTTCCAAATATTTTTCTAATGTGGATATACTAATGGACACTCTGACCAGCAGATTCTAAAAGACCAAGGTGCTTGCTGCACAACCTTAACAACTTTCTAAAACAATTTATTACTCAGTTTTAATTTTAGCCATTGTAGGGCAATGTAGCTGTGTATTAGTTAGATCTTAATTTAAAATGTCCTGATGATCTGATGCTGAGGGCCTCTTCTTGTGCTTACTGTCCACTTAAGCATTTCCTTTTGTGAAATATTTGTTCAAGTTTTTGCCATTTTTAATTGGATTGTCTACGTTGTACTACTAATATATACATTGCATATTACAGATGCGTGTGCTTTGGTAAACACACATACATACACTATATATATATATAAATCGTCTATGTATATATATAATACATATGATTATATATGTATAATTATGATATGTATAAATGTATACATTTATCATATATAATTATATGTAATAAATTTATTAGACATTATATATTACTAATTATAATTATTATAATTACAAGATATTATATATACATTATACATTGTAATAATATATACATACATGTGATGATATATACATTATTACATATATACATAATATATTACATACATGTAATAATATATGTAATTATATATAATAAAGGTATAAATAAATATATATATCTCACAATACTCTCTCAGCCTATGACTTAATTTTTCATATTCTTAATGTCTTTGGATGAACACAAATTCTTTTTTTTTTTAATCATAGCTGTGTACAATAATGCCATCATGGGGTACAATGAGCTGGTTCCACATACAGTCTGAAATATTTTCACCGAACTGGTTAACATAGCCTTCATGGCATTTTCTTAGTTACTGTGTTCAAACACTTATACTCTACATGTGATAAACTTAATTCAATAAAACTGAGCTTATCCGTCTAATTAAGCCCCCTTCTATTTCTAGTGTGCAGAGGAATTTTTATCTTGAAGAAAAGATGCATCTGCACATAACTTTCTCTTCACCTATAGAGACTGATCATGTTTTTTTCCTCTCACTTATTAATTCTAGTGTTTCTTAAATATTATTTATTGTTGTCCTAATCCAGAATTATGAAATTCCATGTTACATTTTAGAAGGTCTCTTATTTTATTTTTCACCTTAACCTCTCTGATCTATGTGAAGATTATTTATATTGATGGTCTGAGATAGAGGTCAAGGATCAGTTTCTTCTACTCCTGGGTATCCAATTTTACAAGCAACATTATTGCAAATTCCCTCTATAGTATCTTTGTCATAAATCAGTTGCGCACTTTTGTACAGGCCTATTTCTTGAATTTTCTTTTCTACTGGTCTATTTTTTAATCTTTATAATCCTACAAACTCTAACTTTACAATAGACCTCCATAAGTTAATATTATAAGAGCAATAACTTTGCTTTAGGTAAATATTTTATTATTTGCCCTTAAAATTACTGTACATATTTGTTGTATTATACAAACACACGCACACATGAGTTATTACAATTGATTAATATTGCTTAGAATCAACAGTTAAACTTAAAATAATTGACATTTTACATTCAAACTTTCAAATCATAAACTTTGCATAACACTTCATTTATTTACATCTTCTTTAATTTCTTTCAGTTTTTTCTATTACAGGTCTTGCATCAGATTGTTTTTAAACATATTTGAAGCGTTTTCTGCTATTTTATTTTATTTATTTTATTTTATGAGTATTTGCTACAAAATAAAATGCAACTCTAATATTTTTATAACTAAAAATCATGTAAGCTTTACTTTCTACTTATAATAGTCTAACTACAGATTCGTTTTCATTTTCTTAAACTCAGTCATATAATCTGTGAATAATGACAGCTGTATTTCTCCCTTTCCAATATTTATACCTTTATTTCTTCCTTGTACCTGTTGTAGTGGCTAAAACCTTTAGTACAATTTAATAAGTATAGCAACAATGGACAGCCTTATCTCATTTTTAATCTCAGGGAGAAAGATTTCAATATTTTACCATCAGGTCTGATATTTGCAATTTTTTTTGGTAAATACCCTTTTTCAGATTAATTCCCTTTATATTTCTAATGTGCAGAGAAATTTTTAGCATAAAGATGCATATATAACTTTCTCTGCATCTCTAGAGATTGATGATGTTTTTCTCTTTTTTCATCTCTTGCTATTTTAATTTTCATTAATAGATTTTTCAAATGTTAGAATATGTCCCTGTATTTCTGTGAGTATAATTTTTTATATATTAGTGATTTTGTTTTGCTGGTAGGTTATCGAGAATTCTGTGCATAAGATGTAATATTCTTGTCAGGTTTTGGCATCAAGTTTACTCGGGCTTTACAATAAGAGATGGAAAATAGTCCTTCTTTTTCTTTTCTCTGTTAAAATTTATATTGGTGAGTTCTTTTGAGTGTGAGGATTTATGTGTTAAGATTTGGTAATCATAGATTCAATTCATTCAGTAGAAAAAATGATATACATGCTTCTCCTCTTCTATTTATGTCTATTTTCAAAACCTGTGTTTTTAAAGTTATTAGTCTATGACATGATACATTTAAAAATTATTGGCATCAAATTTTCAATTTATGTTTGTACCAAATATGTTCATACTCATGCCAAGAACTTTTTCAATTGGAATAATTATTCCAATTAATTTTTCAATATCTCTGGAAATTATAATAATTACTCAATCTTCATTTCTGATGCTACCTTTTTATTCTTTCTTACATGGTTTTATCAACTTCATTTTTATGAATAATCAGCTGTTGGCTTTGTCACATCTCATTGCTATACGTGTGTCTTAAATTTCATTTTTTTCTATCATATCTTTATTTTCACCTTTCTGCTACTTTTAACATTGTAATTTTCTGTTCATTTTCAGGCTCTGTGAAACAGATGTTGAGTAATTATCTTCAGCATCTCTTCCAACATAGACATCCCGGCATTGTGGAAGCTGTGTCTCACATGTTTTGTCATATATTGCTATCAGACATTTTTAAAATGTGCTAATTTCTTTTGTATTTTTAGTCTGTTTTCCGTGGGTTATTTGGAAGTAGACAGTTTCATTGCCAATACAGAGTATTTTTTGGTTACAAATTTTTCTAGCTTAATTCCAGGCACACTCCATATGTGTGAAGGCTCATTTTATGCCCCAGTTTTTGTGCATGTGGGTAAATGTTTCAAGTATGTTTGACAAGATTGATTTTTCTGTAACTTCTTTAGGGCAGTATTTTATACATTTCCCTTCGATAAACTTATTAATTGTGATATTCTAATGGTCTCCAGCTTTAGTAAATTGTTTTTTGTCTACAGATCTATTAGAGAGTTGTGGATTAAATTCATCACCCGCAATGGCTGATTTGTCTATTGCTCTCCATGATTCTGACAGTTTTTATTTTTTAGACTTGAAAAACACATTATTAGGTACATATGAATTTAATAATATTTTTATAGCAAATTTAATAATAATTTATCGTTGTGAATCTGTTTACCTTAATGGGAAATATTTATTTTATCTTAGTCTACACGTGATCTAATTTACCTTGGTTTGACTTTGCAGACAGATCTTGTTTAAATCCTTTTAGTCTTCATTTATATTACGTTAAAACTTTATCTTTGATAAGAAATGTGACCTGCTTTTTAGGCAAATATATTTGCCTTTTCTAGTCTGACAATTTATGTCTATTAAGTAAACCATGCAGTTCCTTTGTGTTTGATATGATAGCTTATATATTGTAATTATATAATTACAATTAACTATATTAATTACATTTCTTACAACAATTAATTATTATTACAATACATTACTTAATAATAATTATTTTTACCGATTAATAATTCAAACATTTTACATATAATGTAAGAATGCTTATGGTGAATTAATTGGTATAAAAATTTATATTATCTCATTCTTGTTCTTGTGTTCTTGTTATGTATTTTACTTCTATATCTAACTTATACATGTAAGACATTTTAATTATATTAAGTAGTATATATTCTTTTGTATTTTGCTACATATTAACATTTGGGGTGTTTTTTTCCTACATTATAATATTGCCACACAGGCTGATTTTCCTTTTGTCTGAAGAAATTTTTTTTTTTCTAATGAAAGCTGCTGATAAAGCGTTTTAACATCTTTGTTTCTTTTTCTATAGAAAATAACTTCATTTGAAGGTTCTTTTTTCTTAATATAATGTTTTGGTTTGGCAGTTATTTTTTGTATCCTTTAACAGTGCCGTTTTTTCACTCTAACTTTCATAATTTCTATTATAAAATCAGCTGTCAGTCTTACAATTCTGAATATTTTCATTGTTTTGTGGATGATTTAAAAAGTCTCATTATCTTTAGTTTTTATCAGTGTTACTATGAGGTACCCTTGGTGTACTTACCTTCTTAGGGATTGCAGAGCTATTTGAATCCATCTCCAGATATCTCCTATTAGATACACAAATGTGCAACCATTATTTCTTCAAATAGTACTTCTCCCTTGGCTTTCCTCTTCTCTTTTTGGGCCATGAGTTACAAATACGTTAGTTCTTTTCTGTATAAGATGAGTTAAGACGAGTGATCATATTTGTATTTTGTTCTCTCTGCAATTCTTCCTAAATTTCTTTTTTTCCCCCATTTTCCTTTATGTTTTTCTTTCTTTCATTCATCTCTATTTTGAATTTGGTTGACTAATCCATATTTTGCTGATTTCATCTCCTGTTTAAATTGATTGCGTTATTACCTGATTGGAATTACTGATTGGAATTTTTACTTTAGAATTTCTTTTAGAGGCTCCAAATACAACTCCTCTGTGATCTATTATTATTAACTATATTTATTCTTAGTCTGATAATTTGAATAACTGAATCACCTGGATTTTTATATTACCTGTTTTCAGTTGTGGGTGGCTTGGTTCCATTTCATGGCATGTCAGATTATATTTAGTGAATTTTGATCACTAAATATGAACGATGTTACCTCCCTTTAGACATAGACATAGTTCTCTTTTCTTTTACCAGGACCATATGTTGGGATAGACCTCCTTAATATTATCCAGACAGAACTTTAGAATTTATGAGGGTTCATTTAATTTCTGGTTGTCTTTCCTCCTAGGGCCCATCCTTTCTGGTAAACTGCTAAAATATTTCTTTAGCGTTTCAGCATCTTAACACATGTTCTCTGTTAGGTTTACATTCCCTTAGTCTTTGCACATTTTAAAATTTGGCAAAGGCATCAAGTGTAAAAAAAACACCCATAATGTCTTGATCTCTTCTCTTCAATTATCTTTTCACTGTGATCCTGGCCTTTCAATTTCTAGTATACCTTGATAAGTCTGAACTTAAACTTTTGCCTCCAGAGTCCCACAAGACCCTCATAAACTTTAGTTCACAGATTTCCATTTGGTCTTTTTGCCCCATGAGTTGAATCAGTTAAAGTTCTGAAAAGAACAAGGAGTGCTCAATTTAGGAGTCACTTCAACTTGTTGCCTTTCTGTGCTAGCTTGGCTCCTTAGGTATTGGTTTTCTTCGAATTGTGTTTTTCTCCCCTAAATTTATTGTGGTTCTCACTGGCAGAGTTTGCCTGATATAAGCTACCATCATAGACATAAGAAAACTGATCTTTTTTCTCTTTGCATTATAGCATAATATTTTGATTATTTCTCTGAGACAATTGAACTGTAAATTACTATGTATTTGTTAAGCAATGGACAAAATATTACTCTAAAACAACTCTAATGCTTTGCAAATTGAAAGGACATGTGGTGAGTGCCTAAATAGTATTCATGGATGGTAATTAAAATTGTGTTATCTTTAGTTAGTGCTCTGACTACAAAGTCAGACGAAATCCCTGGAGACTGCTTTTTTCGGTATATGCTTTTGCCACAGTGAATTCTGCATTTACTGTGACAATGGACCAAGATATATGCACCATATCAAGTTAAATAAACAAAGACATAACTCAAGATGAATGATTAGCAGAGCTGGTTGAAATGACTGCAGTACAACCCACCACGTCAGTGTCAAGTACTTGACAATAAAATAGATGCCACTGATTTACTCCCGCATGTTAATATTAAATGACATGAACATATGAGAATGTAAAAGAAGGTATACATAGTTATATTTATACATCACTGCTATTTCTAAATGTATTTGTATTCAAAAATCTTCCAACCATCTATGCATATTAGAAAATGCATACAGGAGAATATGAATCCTTGTAATAAGATTTTGAAAGATAAATTGGGTGAAATATATAAATCTGTAAGTAATAGGAAATACTCTTTTTTTAAAAAAATATATTTGTACAGGTAATGGAGACAGAATGTACATAAGCATTTCTTAAAGTCATACCTCAAAATTACATGCCAGCTGCATACTTTTAAAGAAAAGTCAATAAACTAATCTTGGGCCCAGTAAATCTATTATGCAAATTTGCAATGTAGAACAATAGAGATGCAGACAAGAACACAAAACACAAATACTCCCAAAATGGGAGTATAAGTGCTCCAGTGGCATAGTTGGTTAGCCCTGGTAACTATGTCCTGCTGGAGAGATACCAAAATGGGAGTATATGGGCCAATTCTGCAGTCCTCAATGTTACCAACAAAATAATTCCAAATGACAAAAAGGAAAAGCTGCTACAAGTTTATCTGTTTACTGGATTTATGGAGGATAGAAAAATCCCTGAATGTTATCAGAAATACTTTAATTTCTAAAAAGGCAGGTCAAAGACAAAAATGAAAAGTAATATTTTCTTAACACATAGCAAAAAAATAAAAATAAAGATGCAGGAGAAACGCACTGCAAGTAAACATGATAAGTTCTGTTGTGGACATTTGCTTTTTTGTTGCTGCAAATAATCCAATTGTTTCTAGTGATCTTCTTGACGTGGCCTGCGATGATCGGGGAAGGTCTTTGAATAAAGTTATTAGGGTAAAAAAAAAAAAAAAAACTTGATTTTACCTGATATGTTGGCAGTTTTCTCTTAGAACATTAGTCAGTGTGACGTAGATTTTTTTGAGCAGAGGCATTGGAACAATTTTGTGGAGAATGAACCACTTTGGTTGACTTCTTTCTCAACTGCACTAAGTGATATAAAACTTAGTATGCTCAGGGTCCAAGTTCTGTGTAATCTTTACATAAGGCTTAGTGAAATAAAATGAATGGTGAAATTCTACTTGTAAACTGATTCCTTGCTCCATTAATAAGCCATGCCTGCAATATCAGAATGTCATGATCACGATCATCATCATCACTTTACAAGACTAAGAAGTAATCATTGACTTACTCGTAGACACCGCGCTTTCCCCTCCTAACAATCCTATGAAGAAAGTGGCATGATAATTCTCTCATAGACATTTAACTTATAATTCCAATTTTAGAAGTATCTTTCCAACCTTCATTCATTCGCAGATACTACCTATACCTGCTGGGTGCCAGATACTCTTAAAGGCACCAGATATAGATACCAAATTGGAAATGAGTGAACAAATAAACAAAATATACATATACGCTACTGCATTCATACATGAATGAGTGGGTTGATACTAAGGTGTAAATAAAACTTACGAAGAAAATAAAACAGGGTGAAGTAAAAGAGAGAGATGCTGGAAGCGGTTAGTCCTTCTATGTGTCATTTTCCTGCACAACTCCCTTTTTCTCATGCTGATAAACACTATATACAGGAAAGCAATATCAAATTATTAGTACACTGACTTCCTTTCCCTCCTTTCTCTATTTAATTCTGACAGTTTGACACTGAATGCTCATCCCCTATATGGAAATAAAACAAGGCCTACTCTTCTTTCTTAGCTATTGCTGAGAAAATTTATTTACCCTTTGTAACAGGATTTCTGGCAACTAATGGTCATCAATAGTAATGGCTTCCAAAGGTCGCCCATGCCCTCAGTTTTGCTAACTGATACTTTGGAAAGGCTTGGGCTATTTGTAAGGTTGACCATTGTTTTTTTTTTTTTCAGTTCTAGAGGAAACATATAAGCTTACTGAATAATGGCTATGTAAACCAGAGCTTACAATCTTTAGGGAAAGTAAAATAGCAAATTTGCTTCATTTTTTCTTGAGTTTTGTGGGATCAGAACACTTGGTCAAAATAGACTCAATGGGTCTAGTTTGGAACCCAGGAACTATTATTATAAAAAGGAAACAAACAAAAAAAGGGACCCCTGATCTTTGAGCAAGATCAAAATAGTAAAAACCACACTGGTGCAACTGCCTTCATTTACAAATCTTCCCCTATTTGTTCCATCAGTCTGTGGGTTACAAATGGAAAAAGCCTTTGCTATGCTGTTCAGATAGAGTCAGTTCAGCATCTTTTCTCTGTAAGAGCCCTTCAACTATCTGTTGACAGCTATGCCATACTTTGGGTTTTTCAGTCTCTACCAATTCTAGTTCCATGAGCCATTGCTATGACTTAGTTTAGAGGCCTTCACAGTTTTGGTGGCTTCCCTTTGCACATTCACACCCATTGTCAACACCCTTATTAATGTGTGAGTACCTGAAATGAGCCATGATCCACCCCAGTGGAGAATAATAATCACCCTGACGTGTAATACTCCACCTGTTAGCACAAAGTAAGAACATAAATATATAGGCTCCTGCTGAGCTGTAGTCAACCACAAGCCTTGAGTTTATCTATGCTGCCATCCCCTGACAGCATCTTCCAACATAGGTTCAATTATTTTGTATCTGAGCATAGAATTTTATATTTATCATATTGAGTAGTTTTCTTTCTGGTCAATTATTCCTGCCTATTAAGGTAGGAATAATTTTTTGCATATCAATTGTGTTCTTTTTCAAATCTCTTATACTTTCTAATGTCATGTTTCTATATAAGTCACTAAATATAAGACCATGCCAAAAAAATAATAAAAAAGCAAATCTTCCCCTATCTCTGTCTATAATATGAATCTTGTGGGGTTCTGGAAGACAGCATTAATGTTTGCTACATTTACATACATTCTTTGTGATGCTTTGCTTCTAGAAAGGAAGAATCTATTCAATAGACCCTGTAGCAGTAGAAATTCAACTTTTATCGGACTGATAAGCATGTATTAAGTTTGAAAAAATCCCAGTTATCATTAATAGAATGTAAATTTCGGCTAGAGAGAAATCTTGATTCTTTTTTGTTAAAGGTTGTATTCAGCCTGTTGTTGACTGGTGTGCTCAGAACAGTACCTGTCACCTTAAAGTCAAGATAATGCCTATTTTGAGGGTTATTAAGAAGTTTCAATGAAATCATATGTAAAAACACTCAGGGAATCACAGAGACTTAAAAGAATCAGATCTTGTTTACTGCCCCCTGTATTTTGCTTTGAACTTTCAAGTTGCCCTTTTACTGACTCAACTTCCTCTAAGGTCCTGACACCTCAGTTACTAATTCTACAAACACTCTTTTCTCTTCAGTCATTATCTCAAGAAACTTAAACCATGTCATGTGAACTTTGTTTTTTTTTAAAGAAACTTTATATTTTACTGGGTAAAAGGAGAGAAAATAAAACTTGAGGAACATCTTGGCTCAGATGGAAGCCATCTTGGCTCCGCGAAGGAAGTGAATTCTAACACAGTTGTTCAAGAGGAAAAATAATTAGTCTCCCAAAATAAGTTTCTGACCCCTGAGAGAATGCAACCGCAACGTAAGACCATGGTAGACGGAAGTGGAGTACCAAATGTTGGATGTGGGATACGTTTAAGTATATTCTCTAATCATTAAATTGAAAGGAACATTGCTTTTTATTTTGACTCATGTTTTAACTACCAAACGTATGTCGGCAAAGTTGTATCTTGGGGTTGGCTCAGTCAAACTAAATTAGGAATTGTTATAACAATTTTCCATCTCATATGGTTCTTATATTGAAATTACAGGGCATGCATTCACAGCACCAAAAATTACTGTTTTTCCCATAACCAGGTTGACTATCTTTTTATACATTCTTTCAAGATCTTCTGCCACTAAATTACTAATCTTTCACTGGTGGTGTGCTGCCCCCAGAATTCTCTGCCAAAAATAAAACCCTCAAATAAAAAATGCTATCAATGAGTTCCACTAGTTAGTTCCACTAGTTCCACTAGTTAGTTTTTCATCCCAATATCCATATTTATTCCTAATTAACTGCATGAGAGCAATCCAGAATTTTATAATTCCAAATGTTGCCCATCCAGGTGATATTTTCATAACTATGTGACAATAAAAAGATTCCATAGCTTTTAATTTCTTGCACATAAACCTTCATTATGATTTCTTCTCAGGAAATTGTTGGAATTTGCTCAACACTAAAAAGAATGAATTGCCTAATTCTTTAAGGCAATTAAACAAATCATTTCATCATAAGAATAGCAATGAGTACAGTTTCGGGGTAACATAGAAAATAAAGTCAAAGGAAGAGCAGGAAAGGAGAAAGCTAATAATGGTAGTTATTCAGTTATTGTGTGTTCTAAGTAAGCGGCCAATGAACATACGGCCACTAACTAGGAAAAGAAAAACTATCTTACCTCACTGTAATTAAATAATTCATAAATACTGAAGTATTATAGTGTTTGAAATTCACGCGTGCCTGATTCCAATACACATCTAAATTTCTTACAGTTATACAAGATTTGTCTTGAATTTTAGCTTGATATGAACACAACAGAAGCGGATTTGCAATGTCATACACTATAGAGAGGATTTTCCTGTATCATTAACTCTAGGGTAAAATAATTAGGCACAAACACTCTTCCATCTTCTTTATTAAAAAAAAATCAGTTTAAGAGATTTTTAAAACTTGGCTTAAAGCAAACAAGACACTTCCTATCCTAAGGAAGGATCCTCACTTCCTAAGATAAAAGACTGTCCACATACATGTTGGAGCCATCTTGATATACTAAAGGACTCAAATGGGCAGAACACATTAACATGATGAATAAAGAGAAAAAAAGAAAGTTGGTTTATAAGCAACTGCATAAATACAATGGCGTGAGAACACTGGACTAAAATGCAGGCCAGCATCAGATTAATGGCATGTTTTACAACTGTTTCTCATGTAGCAGGAAACACACTTCCTTTGTGTTTTATACTCCATTTTTTGAACGCTAAAAGGTAATAATAATTACATTGAGTTGTGGTCAACTTCCAAGTTCCATTATTTGAAGATGTCTATGAAAACTAAGCATGTTATTATATTATCACTTAGTTATCCAGTGTAATTATGTATTACCAACTGCTCCTCAAGCTAAATGATCAATATTTATAATCTAGTCCAGGTTTACCTATTCTCCATACATGTATTTGTTTAATGAATTGTTCTTTCATTTGAGAAATATTACGGAGGCTTACCACCCCTAAGCAATCTTCTAGACAATGGGAAGACAGCAGTGTGTGGAAAGAGTTTATGACCAACGAACATGACAATTAGTAAAGTATATGTTATGTTAGAAAGGAGTAAGGGATAATTAAAATAAGTAAAGCAGTGTTAGGAGGGGCTGATGTTGGTGAAGATCAAGGTAGAGCTATTTGGGCAAAGACTTGAAAATGAAGGAGTTAGCCCTGACTATAGCAAGAGGATGCATATTCCAAGCAGAGGTAATAGTTATTGCAAAGACTCTCAAAGGAGAACATGGCTGATGTCTGGAAGCAGTTGATCACAGATTTTGGATGATTAGCAAACAAAATTATTTCCCTGAGTGTAGTAATACGCTTGCACATGAAGCAAATAGACTGCAAAGAAAATGAAACAACATCATTTTCTTGATTACCGAATTGAGATAATGGAAGAAAAAACTACTCTAGGTTTTAACAAAGAATTTGGCTTGGGTTATTAACTTTAAAGATACAACCAACTGTTGTTCTTATAGGATATTTTATTGCCTCCCTCTTGATACATCCTCCCTTTTAAAATATTGGCAAGCATTTTGTGCTATTTTTCCCCGACATTTTGACAGTCTGATACATACTTCCCTTTTTGAATAATATTGAGCACATTACAACAAGTGATTAAAAAATCCTATAATGGTATGCAAAAGTAGCCATTAAGATTATTTATTAATTCAGTGACTATTTGCCAATCATTTATAATATGATACTGTGCATGCTAGGAGCTAGGATGATTATGGAAAAGTGCAAGATGTATTTCTGCCCTTGATGGCATTAGGCCCGCAAGAAAACAAAAGCTATCCATAAATAACTATAATTTTAAATAGGTCATACTGTCTTCTCTGAACTCCCACAAAATTTTGGCAACATACACAGCTTCTGAACAGAGATGCTATCTGATCTGGATCTTGCAGGTAAAACATTATTTGGGTGTACAGAGATATGACCAGATATTCATGATAAACACACACAAAAGAAAAATTATCATGAGCAAAGTTCCAGAGATAGAGCCCTGCACACCACGTCTGAGACATAAGATGAACAACAACAATGTCTTGATAAAACAGTGCAGATACAAGATATTGATGTAGTTTGAGATGGGAAGAATATCGTAGAATTTTATTCCAAAACATTTTCCTCAAGTTTTGGAATACATATCATTGATAATTAATATTTCTAACACTTGGGTAAGTATTTCAAAGAATACTATTTTAATTAACAGTAGTAATTAATAAATAAATAGAATTTATTTATACTATTTTATTATTATTTAAAATAATAATTGTTTAAATTGTTTTATTGATAAAGGGGGCTTTAGAGGACTTGTTCATATACACTATAAAAATGATAACTAAGACATTTCAAGTTCAGGTTTTATAAAATAAAAAGAGTTGGGATTTTTAAATTATGATCAGGAAATAAGAACTATACTTTATTACTCCAATCCAGCTAGTGGGGCCAAACACCTTCCATGTTAGAAATAGAGTTTGTAAGCTGCTGACTTGTTTGAATGGGGGTAGAAAATGTAATAATGATAAATAATAACGAAAACAATAGCAGCTTTCCTGTTTTTGCTCATCTACCCAATGTCACACTAGATGGTATTACATGCTACCTTTTACTCTCTATTCAGTTAGTTAGGGAAAATTAAATCAATATGAGTATAGTCAAGCTGGGAGTGGTGGCTCACGCCTGTAATCGGAGCACTCTTGGGGGCTGAGCTGGGTGGATTGCTTGAGCTCAGGAGTCTGACACCAGCCTGAACAAGAGTGAGATCCAGTCTGTACTAAAAATAGAAAACTGGCCAAGTGTTGTGAGTGCTATAGCCCCAGCTACTTGGGAGGCTGAGGCAGAGGATCATATAAACCCAGGAGTCTGAGTTTACAATGAGCTCTGATGGCCATGGCACTCTACCCAGGGCAAGAAAGTGAGATTTTGCCCCCCCACCCCCAAAATACATACACACACACACATATGACTGTATTCAAGATGAAAAAACTACATATACAGCCTGCAAATAATAAATTTAAATTTAGGACTTCCAATATTTCTGGATCTTAGTGGAAGATGTCAAACTTAGTTTTGTCAAAATATGAAATCCCCCCTCTTTCCTAAGAAAATCTCTAGGTTCTTAAACATAGAATCATTTATAATTTATTTCACATCTCACACAAAACTTGGCTCTTTGTTCTGTTTATATTCGTCAATAAATGTTTATTAAATCAACTAGATGAATAAAATGTAATTAATAATGGACCAATGGTTGGAAGGATAAAATGGGTGGATGGATGGGCTGATGAGTCAAAGAATATTAACAGAAGCAGAATATTTTTTTTAACGTAAAATATAATAATTCAGAAGCTCAACTCAAAATAAGATATAAGGCAAACAATCACTCTCCTCAGAAGAAAAATTTTATGGCAGATTCAGGTTGTAAGCGTTAGGATATGGGTCCCCAGATAAATTCAGCCCTGGTAAAGAATACTGGGTGAAACTGTATGTCGTGGTTCAATATTAATCTTAAGAAACACAAAAATAATTTAAAAAATAAAAATTAAAGAAAATAATCATTACCATGAGAAATGACAATTAACATATTTTAGATAATCAGAAAATTAATTGAACTGTGTGACTCCAAATAATAATATTTTTGTGTATATGTATGTCATATACATATGATATATCCATATCTTTATATACTTACTAAATATATATTTATATATAGCTTTATATATATATGTTTGTATATGTTTCATGATAGTCACATTCATTTATGATGTTTATTACAGGTAAATATCTTAAAATAACAGAAATGAGGTAACTTAAACAATTCAGATTCCCATATTAAAGAAAATTTTGCACAAATTATAATCTCGCTAAATAGTAAAATAGGTGTTATCAAAACTATGATGCATATGAAATTTTTTATGACATAACCATGGTTAAATAAATTGAATTGCATATAGAATGAGTTTAAATTATAGAAAAAATATTGCAAATAACTATATTAAATGGTAACAGTGGTTGTCTCCAAGTTGTGAGGTTATAGACAATTTTGCTTTTTATTTTCCCTTCCGTTTTGTTTATTTTATCTATATTATTCATGAATCCTATTTTAATCAAGAAAAAAATAATTGAATTTTATTATATTTTTATCAATAAAGTTTTTTTAATTCAAATCGTTATTTCCAGTCTCAAAACACCGATTTTTTTTTTCATCTATAAAACATATAATACAAGCAAGATTTTCTTGTCACAGTTGCCTCTTTTCTGCTTTTCCAATAACCAGGAAGATTTTTGTATTGCCAAATGTTTAAGGTAAATCTGAATTCATCTGTCATTCTCTCTATCTACAAACTTACTTTACAAAACCATTGAAAACCATTTCAAGAAATTCCCCCGGTAAAAACATTCTGTAGAAAATTACTTGATGGTGGGTGTGGCGGCTCACACCCTAGCACTCTGGGAGGCTGAGGAGGGAAGATTGCTTGACCTCAAGAGTTCCACGCTAGCAGGTGCATGAGGAAGACCCTGTCTCCCCTAAAAATAAAAAATTAGCCAGGCCTTGTGTCGGGCACCTATAGTTACAGCTACTCGGAGGCTGAGGGAGGAGTTTGAGGCTGTCGTGAGCTAGGCTGATGCCACGGTATTCTAGCCTGGGTGACAGAGTAAGAACTTGTCTCAAAGAAAGAAAAATATACTTGAAAAATAAGAGAAATGCCATAGTCTCAATAAAGAGGAACATTTCCCTTTTGAACGTTAGGAAGCAACAGAAACACATACATATACACACAAACACACATAATTACAATCTATAATTATTCAATGCTGAATGATTGAAATGTTTATTATACATAATGCCAAAATGAAAATTCTCATCTAAAGATAACGATTTTGTGATAGTATCATATTTAATACAATGTGCTATACCAACTAATTAAATGAAGAATACATTTTGTCTAAATCTCTACTTGGTCTTCATTCTTTTCCCTCCATAGTGCTTCTCAAAGTACATTCCATTACTCATTCATATTGAAATTATTTGAGATGTCTGCAAAAGGTGCATATTATTAAACCTGACATATGTCTCAGTGGATAAGAATCTCTGAGCATTGGAAATGGAATTCTTGGTCTCCCAGAAGTTTGGCAAACATAGATCCAGTTTCCTAGCTGAACATATTCACATCTTTTTTTTTTTCTTTTTCTTTTTTCATTTTCTTTTTTATTGTTTGGGATTCATTGAAGGTACAAAGAATTGGGTGACACTGATTACATTTGTTAGGTATATTCCCTCTTATAATTACATATTCACATCTTGAAGAAATCTTCACTCAACCAAATTTCCAATAGTTTGGGTCCTGTAGACCCCAGCAGTTCACTACTTAACCTATCTTTTTAGATCCCCAGAGTTCCTAATATAAAAGCCTTTGGAATAGGGAAATATAGATAGTGCATTCATGTCTGCATTCTATTTTTTTCATTTTCAATACATTTCCTTTAATAACCATTACTGATTCCCTCTGCATTACGTAGGTGACAAATTATTAATATCCTTAATTTACAGATTAAAAACAGAGGTTTGGTGGATGTAGAAAACATTCCTAGGTCACAAAACTGAATAGGCTGCATAGACAAGCCTTTAAACAAAGACTGATTTTATCTACAGACAAGGGATCAAGAAAACATTGTAAAGGATTTTAGGAAGAAATAGACAAAGTACATCAATATTCTCTGCTTTTAGAATGTTCTAAAATTTGGGGACTTACAACTATAAATACCTGTATATTTATGATTTATTTCTTATCTACTAATGCTTATTAATAAGATTCAAATATTACTATTCAATATTTAACTATTTTGAGAGTAGCAACTGACTTTTGTAAACTTAATGCTTTTATAAGACTCAAAAATCACACAATTTTAAAACATTGACACCATATGTTTTAACATAGACACCAAATTCCATGAAATGTTTCTCATTGAAGGTGGTAGTGGTGAAAGTTCCCTTCCTTTAAACGTAGGCTTTGGGACAAAACTGGCACTGTGCTAATTTCTAAGCTCAAGTTTTAAGAGGCTAGCAGCTTTCACTTCCTAGATTCCTTGTGATCCTTTTTCTTAGAACCCAAACACTTGGCAATGAAGGAATCCAAACTTTTCCTTGCAAAAGCAGCTGAAAGCAAGCACCATTCTGCTGGCCACATGAATGAGCCATCTTGAAACTGGGTAGTCAGCCCTTTCAAGCTACCCCAAATGGTTCCATATTCTGCAGAGACAAACGGACCCTGACACTCTCTGTCCAAATTTTAGATTTGTGAGCAATAAAAAAGAACAGCAGTGTTGTTTTATGCCACTATGTTCTGAGGTGGTTTGTTGTGTAACAGTAGATAACCCAAATAGATTTTAATGCCTGGAAGAAAGGTGCTACTATAGGGAAATATATAAAACGTGTGGCCCTGGTTTGGGGCAGAAATGGCAGGTGTGATACAGAAGAATGAGAAGACTATTAGTAAAAACCTAAAAGTCCTCAAAGATAGTGTAAGATAATGATTGTGAGAAAGCTGTCAGTAATGTCTTAAAGTAACCAAAACAATGAAAGTATTATTGGAAGTTAGGGGAAAAAAAAAACTTTTGTTATATAGTTCTGGGAATTTTGACCATGACACCAGTGAGTCATGTAAAAAAAAAATGTTTCTCATGAATTTGATGACTTAATTAAAGAGATTCAAAGCAGAGACAGAATATTAGAAGAGCATGGCTTCTTTATATTGCCTAAATAAAATGTGAACACAGAGAAATTAGTGATAGAGGAATTTTTCCTGGAACTGGGACTGTTGGGGTAAAAAAATAATTCTTTTTATTTGTGGCTTTTCTAGAGACAATTATGAACTTAATAGTCTTAGTTCACAAATCCAACATAGAAAGGGAGAATATAATTTTTTGTTGTAAATAGCTCAGAAAGAACTGAGATGTGTTAGCGTACCTTTCAAAGAGATAAAAGGTCTTCTGAGGATCTTAAAGGATGGAGTATGTCTCAAAGAGCCCCTGCTAAAAGGCTCAAAAGCATTCACCACAATAAATTCTCTCTGTGTCCAAAGCCAAGAAAAGCCATCTTCAAGAGCTTTGTGAGTGTGAGTTTTGCCTAATGAAGTAAATTGTACATTTATTTGCATGAAACTTACAAAGTATTTAAAGGAAATGTATTAATTCTGATGAAAATAGATAGTAATGAAAAGTGGCTGCCAGACTGTCAAACATTTATAGATAGCATGGAAACTAAGAAGGCGCCTCAGATAGGAACACAGTTTATTTATTTATAAAGAAAGAAGAAGAAAAGAAAGAGTAATTCAGAGGGCAGAACCAAGCCCCATGAGGATGCAGCCAAGAGTCTAGGAGAATTTCTCTGGAATGGGACTGGATAGTAATTAAGAAAACAGCCAAAAAGGAGGCATCTGTAGCTCATGCGGCTAAGACACCAGCCGCATACACCAGAGCTGGTGGGTTCAAATCCAGCCTGGGCCTCCCAAATAAGAATGGCAACTACAACCAAAAAAATAGCTGGGCGTGGTGGCACCTGTAGTCCCAGCTACTTGGGAGGCTGAGGCAAGAGAATCGCTTAAGGCCAGGAGTTGGAGGTTGCTGTGAGCAGTGACGTCACAGCACTCTAACCAGGGCGACAACTTGAGGCTCTGTCTCAAAAAAAAAAAAAAAAAAAAAAAGGAAAAGAAAAGAAAGAAAGAAAGCAGCAAAATGCAGCAAAATGCACCCAAATGCACTCAGTGAGGTCTACATGACGTCCGTCTTCTCTCTTCACGAGTTACTGTGTCTATCGAAATTTTTCTGTCCCACTACTTTTTTACTGAGGCAGCCTGAGGCTGATGCTGTAAAATAATTTAAAATTTCAGAGTGTTTTGTGGCCCAAAGTGGATTATGTTAGATTAAAAGATGACATAAAATTAGTTAATACTCCTGCGTTGAGTTTTTTCTGCTGAATCTGGGCTATCTTGCTGATTAAGTTTTAAAAAGTAACAAATGTTACATCAGCATCAGAGTTGCCTGGACCATAAGAAACTGATATGCTGGTTGCTTTTAGAACACAGACCCCGGGAGGTGCCTGTGGCTCATCCAGTAGGGCGCCGGCCCCCATATACCAAAGGTGGCGGGTTCAAACCTGGCCTCGGCTGAACTGCAAAACAGAAAACTAGTCGGGCGTCGTGGCAGGTGCCTGTTGTCCCAGCTACTCAGGAGGCTGAGGCAAGAGATTTGCCTAAACCCAAGAGTTGGAGTTTGCTATGAGCTGTGTGATGCCATGGCACTCTACCGAGGGCAATAGAGTGAGACTCTGTCTCTACAAAAAAAAAGGACACAGGTCCCACGGAACATAGATACTGAGCCACCCCCTTAAGAAACCCTTGTAAACGTGACCCAGAGCAAATACCAGCTATTGGCATGAGCTATGTGGATCTTCCCACCAGAGTTAAGCCACCACAACTGACACTGAGTGGATGAGAATTGAGCTGCCCCTGTTTTGCATTACCAAAATTACATAAGTTTTGAGCAAATTAACTTGCTGCTACTTAAACCACTAAGTTTGGAGTTAATATGCAGTAACATATATGGGGAAGAGAATGTTAACATAATCTCTTCTAAATTTAAATCTTTTAAAAATATTTACGAAACCCCATATAGCTAAGGCAGTTCTTAGTAATAAAAACAAAGCTGGGGGCATCACCATACTAGATTTTAGGCTGTACTACAAAGCCATAGTGGTCAAGACAGCACGGCACTGGCACAAAAATAGAGTCATAGACATTTGGAATCGAATAGAAAACCAGGAAATGAAACTAACATCTTACAACCACCTAATCTTCCATAAACCAATCAAGAACATACTTTAGGGGAAAGACTTCCTATTCAATAAATGATGCTGGGAGAACTGGATATCCACATGTAAAAGACTGAAACTGGACCCTCACCTTTCTCCACTCACAAAAATCGATTCAAGATGGATAAAGGACTTAAATTTAAGGCATGACACAATAAAAATCCTGAAAGAAAGCATAGGAAAAACACCGGAAGATATTGGCCCGGGGACTTCATGAAGAAGATTGCCATGGCAATTGCAACAACAACAAAAATAAACAAATGGTACTTAATTAAACTCAAAAGCTTCTGTACAGTTAAGGAGACAACAACCAAAGCAAATAGACATCCTACACAATGGGAAAGGATATTTGCATATTTTGAATCAGACAAAAGCTTGTTAACTAGGATCTATAGAGAACTCAAATTAATCCACATGAAAAAAGCCAACAATCCCATATATCAATGGGCAAGAGACATGAATAGAACCTTCTCTAAAGAAGACAGACGAATGGCTGACAAACACATGAAAAAATGCTCATCGTCCCTAATTATTAGAGAAATGCAAATCAAAACCACCCTGAGATACCATCTAACTCCAGTGAGAATGGCCCACATCACAAAATCTCAAAACTGCAGATGCTGGCGTGGATGTGGAGAGAAGGAAACACTTTTACACTGCAGGTGGGACTGCTAACTGATACAACCTTTTTGGAAGGAAGTATGGAGAACTCTCAAAGAACTCAAGCTAGACCTCCCATTTGTTCCTGCAATCCCATTACTGGGCATCTACCCAGATGGAAAAAAATCCTTTTATCATAAGGACACTTGCACTAGACTGTTTATTGTAGCTCAATTTATAATCGCCAAAATGTGGAAACAACCTAAATGCCCACCAACCTAGGAATGGATTAACAAACTATGGTATATGTACACTATGGAATACTATTCGGCCATTAAAAAAAATGGAGACTTTACAGCCTTTGTATTAACCTGGATGG
>CAUYRH010023593.1:0-17268 GCA_963574655.1 Perodicticus potto
ACCAGCATGGAAGCAAAAGAATTGAAAAGAGGAGTGTGTGGGCCTCTGCCCCCAGGTATTGTTGGTTTATTACTTGGGAAAAGTGAATTAGTATTGCAGGGAATGTTCGTCCACACAGGTGTTATTGATGGTAATTACTTAAGAGAAATACAGATCATGATCTCAGTAAACCAACCAACTCAAATTTTGACTGGACAGAGGATTGCTCAATTGCTACTCTTGCTGCGCATTAAGTTACAAGGCACCAGGGAAAAACATAGTGGTGAACTTGGTAACATGAGCCATATTTTCTGGCAAACAGCTGTTGATAAGAGTAGGCCTCAATTGACTCTTACCCTGAAGGATAAAGCCTTTACTGGCCTGTTAGACACAGGTGGTGATATTTCGGTTATAGCTCTAAATCAGTGGCCTAAGGAATGGCTGAAACAAGTTGTTGATATTACTTTTGTTGGCATTGGAACTCTAGATTCAATTTTTCAGAGTATTTTGCCTTTGACCTGCTTGGGGCCGAATAAGCAGAATGCTCAAATCCAACCATATATAGCTGACAGTGCTATTAACTTATGGGATCATGGTTTGCTCCAGCAATGGAATGCTGTGATAACCATACCATCCCCTCATATTAATTCCTTGCAAATGTCAAATTTAGCATAGAGGCCACTGCCACGAAATATGCTCTTAGGTTATCCTGGAAGAGTAATAATCTAGTGTGGGTGGAGCAGTGGCCTTTAACTAAGGAACAACTGGATGCTTTAAAATTATTAGTACAGGAACATTTGGAGCAAGGACATATCAAGCCATCCACCAGCTCTTGGAATTCACCTGTCTTTGTGATAAGAAAGAAATCAGGCAAATGGAGAATGCTTACTGACCTTCGCAAAGTAAATAAAACTATTATACACATGGGACCCCTACAATTAGGACTTCCTTTACCCTCCATGATTCCTTCCAACTGGCATTTGTATGTTATTGACTTAAAGGATTGTTTTTTTACCATATACCTGCATCCTGAAGACCAACCACGTTTTGCCTTTTCTGTTCCTGTCTATAATCAGAAGCCTCCCAAGTGTTACCAGTGGAAAGTTCTACCACAAGGTATGTTAAATAGTCCTACACTGTGTCAACAGTTTGTTGATCAACCATTACAGATTCTTAGAAGGAAATACTCTACAACCTACATTATCCATTATATAGATGACATCTTATTGGCACATCAGAGTTTGACGGTTTTACATGAAATGTTTGAATAAGCTATATGTATATTAAAGTCTTATGGTCTTCAAATTGCTTCAGAAAAGGTGCAAACTACAGCTCCTCATAATTATTTAGGATATAAATTGACTCAAACTCAAATTCTTCCACAGTGTGTTCAACTCCGATTGGATTCCCTGTCTACTTTAAATGGCTTTCCAAAGCTATTAGGTCATGTTAATTGGTTACGTCCTACTTTAGGAATTCCAACCCATGCTTTATCTCATCTATTCAAAATTTTAGAAGGACCTCCAGACTTAAATAGTCCTCTTTCACTCACTCCAGAAGCCAAGGAAGAACTGCAACTAATTGAAAAGGAGTTTGCATCAAAAGAATTAGATAGGGTTGATGTCAGATTTCTGATTCGGTTAATAATTATAGCCACTAGTGACTCCCCAACTGGAGTTATTTATCAAGTAGATACTCTTTTAGAATGGTTGTTCCTTTCTAACAGAACTACACAAAAATTACAACAATACTTAGATAAAATTTGTGAATTGGTTGCTAAGGGTAGAAATAGAATTCACCAATTTACAGGTTATGATCCTTATTCTATAGTTCCTTTCACAGAAAAGCAAATACAACTTTTCAATTATCTATATTATGGCAAATTGCTTTTGCATCCTATAAGGGCTCAATTGCTAATGAATATCCTAATGACAAAAGATTTCAGTTTTTAAAGCTTACTAATTGGATTCTCCCTTATGTTGTTAGAGACTGTCCAATATTGGATGCTGTTATCTTTTACACAGATGCCAGCAAGCATGGTAAAGTTGGATATACAGATGGTAATACTTTCAAAGTTGTTCAAAGTCCTTATACCTCGGTTCAAAAAAATGAAATATATGCTATTTTTATTTTACTTCAAGACTTTCATTGTGCAATAAATGTGGTTACGGACTCTCAGTATGCCTCATAGCTATTAGAAAGATAGAAACAGCAACCATCACTTCCACTGATGAGATTTCTTCTCCCTTTCGATCTATTCAGGCACTTATAAGGCACCTATCTACATAACTCATATCAGAGCACAAACCATATTACCGGGTCCAATGACCTCATTGAATGCAAAGATAGATCGGGCCCTTATTGGCGCTGTTCAGAAAGCTTCTATCTTTCACTCTTATGCACACACTAATGCAAAAATGCTCCATAAGAAATTTCAACTTACAAGAACTCAGTCTCAGCAGATCCTTTCTACCTGCCCTTCTTGTTCAAAGATACACTTACCTCCCTTTCCAGAAGGAACCAACCCTAGAAGAAAGGAAGCAAATCAGATATGGCAGATGGATGTGACCATTATCTCATCCTTTGGTAGACTGAAACATGTTCATCATTCTATAGATACTTCCTCTCATTTCTCTTGGGCTACTGCCTTACCAGGAGAAAGGACTCACCATGTCATTGAACATATGTTAGAATGCTTTAATATTATGGGTCTCCCCAAATCTATTAAAACTGATAATGCACCTTCTTATTCTACTCACAAATTAAATACCTTCCTATCTTTTTGGAATATTCAATTATCTCATAGTATTCCTTACAATTCTCAAGGACAAGCCATTATTGAGTGACATCATAAAACATTGAAAGATATGTTAGATAAACAGGGGGGGGGGAAGGATATGCTCCCTTTGAATAATAGTCCTAAGTATAACCTCACTAGAGCTCTTTTCACTCTCAAGTTTCTGAATCTCAGCAATGATGGAGAGACAGATGCAGAACGCCATTGGACATCTCATTCATCCACCATCGTCTCCAATACAACAACCTATTTTTTATAGAAAACCCGACATATCAGAGTGGAAGCCTGGTCATGTATGGCATTGAGGTCGAGGTTTTGCCCATATTATTACAGAACACCAAGAGAAGCAGTGGCTACCAGCCCGCTGGATTAAGCCTCGACACGAGCCAGACACCTTGCCAGCACTTTAACAAATTTGTTTTCACTAACTTTTCTGTCATTCACAGGATCCCTAATTTTGGAGCCTAGGTAATTTCAGAATAGAGAAGCCCTGGATCTATCTCCTCTGTGGGAACTCTAGCTGCATCTCCCATATCACCGTTCATCATCAGCAGGAAGCAGTTAAGAGTGGTCAGCGTCCCATTTCCCCAAGAGGCAGTTGGAGCTTCTATGCAGAGTGGGAAGACTGATACAGGATTTCATTATTTGGGGCTGAATAACAAGCCCTAGGTAGGCTTAGTATGCATCTTCTAAACCTTTGAAAGTTATGACTACAAAGATCACGAACAGCAGACTTCGAGGTAAAGGTTATACTGGTATCGGCCAAGGTAAGAGAATTTCACTTGTTAGATTTATATCTGTTTCAGTTGGGCACCTAATCTTAAAGTTATACTGCTTTTTGGAATGGGTCTGATTTCGATACAGCCCTTTCCCCACCTAACATAACTTCGGGTGGTGATTAATCCTTCCCTTGGAAGCGTCATGAGCCCTATGGGTCAGCCCATACCACGTAGTTGGTGGTGATTAGCACAAAGGGGACATGCTTTCCCCTATGACTAGTTTAGCTAAAATAGTTTCCCTTATACCTGGATTAGTTCCATTGGTGTAGTTTTGTTATACTTATATGCCTTTTTGTTTCTTTTACTCAACAGGAAGGAAAGCTCCTTGGTGAGGAGAATAGCTGAAAAAACCAACGACAGATTCTTTCCCTTGCCTATCTAGAAATGTCCTTCTTACACTAGAGGGGGGATATGTAGAGGACACCAAGAGCCACACGACCTCTGAGCAAGATGATTTGCAGCTGGGGGGCCGGCCCTCGGCCAATTCGTCTGCAGGTGCTCTTTGCGGAAAGAGAACCCGAGCCCAAGGCCAGCCTTGGGCACATAGTCATTGTCTAATACTCCCCTCACCTGTCTTGTGCTGTCTCAATAAAAGGCTACTGTGGATGTTGGTTGAGGCTACCCTGCAATCAAGGTTAGCCCGCCTCCTACAAGCTTGTACTTCTAATCCGCGTCTCGCCTGGTTCCTTTCTGCTGCGATTGAGACCAGGGCCATAGGTGCTACGACAGTGGCCTATTCTGGACTCAGTCATTTTTTTTCCTCCAGGTTATCTTCTAATCTTGTACCCAGCTGCTGCATAAGTAAGAAGCAGGTTAAATCTAAACTTTTTAAGATAGAAAAAGCCGAAAGCACATTGGAAGCAAAATGGCTTCAGTTTAGCTAGCCTAGCATTATAGTCTCAATGGATGGCCCTTGGTGTGTGCTCATACCAGGAGTTAGTTTTGGAAAAGGCATGGTTGTGACCTTTCTTCTAGCCTACGTGCAGAGCTAAGCAGAAGCTTTTAACCTAAAAAATATTACTGCAGAGGGTCAGAAGCAAAATGGAGCTGGTTATGTTAAGCTTCCATTCCACTGTTACGATGTCAATATTCTTGTGATGTTGGACTATAATTTCATAAGCTGCTATTACAGAGGGAAACTGGGTAAGAGGTACACTAAATCTCTGTATAATTTCTTACAATTGCATGTGAATTTACAATGATTTCCAAAAAGTTTTTAAGAAGCATATTTAATGACATGATCATTTTTTTCCACAACCAAAAATTGCCACCTCTGGGAACATATTATGGCAACTATTTGAGATGGCTCAAAATATTTCCTTATGTTCCTCACATCTACAGGGTCAAATATAATAAGAGTGGAACCACTGTGAATACACTTAATGAAAGAGAGCTGGAATTTGACTTTGCTGACAACATTAAAATAAACCTGAGGCAGAATAGCATGGTTCTTTTGAGAAAATAATACATGACCCTAGGCAATAAAGTGTTCAAAATTAGGTGTGCTACTAGCAACTTTTAATAGTAAAGGGAGTTGATAAAGGAGAAATTAGAATTAGGTAAGGTTACTGGGGAATATCTGAAAGCAAAGACTATTTTATTAGTTATAAATAAGCCACCAAGACCTCTCCTTCCCCACTTCCAATTCACAAAGGCTTTAAAGTGGCTCTAACACCAAAGTTGCTCTTGTAATTACCAGTGATCATGATAAAACTATCAATCATCTTTCTTTAAAATGAACAGATGTCTTCAGAGGAAGCCAAAAATTATGTATTTACATGATTGAAGTCAACTTTTATGTAAAAAGATCCAAAGCCCACTGCTCAGATTCTCATACCAACTCTGGGATTGGCAAGCACACTGAGTTTAGTTTCAGCCTCAAGTGGTGACTTTGCTGGCAAGGGAGGTAATTTCCACTGATTTCACGTGCAGTCAGAGGCAGTCAAATGCTATGTAGTTGCAGCCTCGATGCTGAAGCTAGATGCCCAACTTCCACTCAGTTAATGAAGAGACTTTTTCATGTAGTCATTTACATGATTTTATGTCACTGTCTTTACATTGTACACTGTGGATGAGAACAAGAATTTATAGTGAGCTCGGATTTACTCTTATAACTATCTCACAACAGGAAGTTAAAGTTCATTTGCAATTGTTTCTTACATTTTAAAATAGAATTATTTTTTATTTTGACTTTAAATTATTTGTATAGAAAGTGTTTAATAAATTGATCTTTAAGAAATTGTTTTATTTTCTTATAGGATCCTGAAGTAATTGTCAGTTCAACAATTTCAATAAATTCTTTATTTTAAAAAATTGTTATTTTCACCTTTAGCATATATATTTCCAAATAACCAATTTCTACTTGAATTTAATTTATGGAAAACAAAATAGGTAAACCCTTTATTTGAAAATATCTTTGCTATATTCTGGATATATAATATGAACTCCCTTTTTTGAAATCTGAAATTATGCAAATGCCTTTCATTAAAATATCAGAGATTTTACTCTCCTGAAAATTTGCATTGTTAGGAATATATAGCATAAAAAGGACCCAAATGCTATTAATGTTTTTAAGCTGTCAACTGAATTCTGCACACTACATTTATTCTGCTCCCATTTGCTATCCAGGAAAAGTGCAAAGTCAAACATGTTTCTACAAAAAGCACTATAAGCTGCATGCAAATGAGGCCACTTTTCCTGAGGGCCTATCTTCAATTTGATAGTGCATTTAAGTGCTTGCTTTCACGTAGAATAGACTGAAATATACAAATAGAAACTGAAAAGCAGTACAATGCAATTTATCCAAGATTTTACCCAGGAATAAAAGAATCAAAACAGATTGATTATGCTATCTCTTTAATGCAGCTGCTTGATTAATGAAACAATTATTTTCTATCAAGTATTAAATGTAGAACCAAATGTTGCAGGTGATGAATGACTGAAAGGAAATGCTAATCCTGCAATTTCACCAAATAATATTGCTTTTAAGTTATCCAATGTCATTCATTTCTTATTTTTTCCTTCTTGGTCTAAATACCAGACTGATATCTGTAAATGGTTTGGACTCATAGTTATGACAATCCTCCATATTCTAACTGGTAGGAGCTTCGTAGATGTGTAAGCTTGTTAATTCAGACCACAAAATCCCAACCATTCTTTCTTTTTTAATTCGCGACTTGTAATATTGCTTTTATCACCTGTTTATCAACATTACTTATATGCTCGTTATTTCTACAGTGGTTTCCCAACTGGAAACCATGTTGGATGGGTGTCACTTGGACAGGCAGGATTGCACAGTGATTTAAATCATAGTTTCTGCTGTCAGACACACGTGGGTTTAGATCCTGTGAGTTCTAACTAGCTATGCCACCAAGTTTTAGTCACTAAATCACTCAGAATTTGCTCTCTGCTTTTCAACAACAGATGTAATTATGTCTACTTCTATTATTTAGAAGAAATAATACATATAAAGTTCTTATAATAGTCCTAGATGTAGGAAACGTAGTAAATGTTAGCTCTTATTACTTTGACGTGTCCTCGTTGCATGTGACATTTAGCAGTCTCGGGAAAAACAACTCTGCTCATGATGAAAACAATTTTTATTATTTTATAGGTAATATGAAATATTAGGCATCTGAGCTGGGTATTAGATGGTATATTGCTTGCAAACTTAGCTCTCTTTCTTCCATGAGATAATACCTCCTCATTCCTTGAACTTGGATTTACCACTTGATACACTCAAGCCAATGTATGTGAGTGAAGATGATTGAAGCCACTGTCCAGCAGTTTAGAAAGGCATCAAAGTTACCATAAACTTTCTTAATCTATCTTTCATAGATGAAAGCTGACATTTTCTGCATGTAGGGGCTTCTACAGCCTGAGTTCTATAACAGAGTTGAACAGAGATAAGAGCAACTGAAATATAGCAGTCAGCATAAAATTAGTGTAAATTTTTAAAAAGTTTGAATTATAAACCAATGAGAATTGAGAGTTTATCATCTTTGGGAAAACTCACAAATACAAAAATTGCTACCTAAAAGTAGGGCAGCACCATAACTCTAAAATATGTGGCTTTGGCTTTGGGCCCAGTGTCAGTGCTGAGAAAACAGTTATTGCAGCCTGGAAAATGGCAGCTCATAACAGGCAATGGCAACTCGTAATATCAAATGGCAAAACAACTTAATGAAGTATGTAATAAATGTGTGGCTTTAGGCAAAGAGTTTGCAAAATTCAATGTCGCTAATGTACCTTGCTTGCCATTTGCTGTATTTGATAAAGCATGACCAGAAAGAGATGTTTTCAGGAAAAAAAATGCATCATTTTTCACAAAGGAGTCAAAGGGAGAAAAGAAAATCTAGGATGTTTCAAAACTTGCATTTTTAAAAGATGCAAATATCATTTTCCACACAATTAAGGCTGACTTAGGTTTAGTCTTGGAGCAAAGATCAAATCAAGGGTGAAATTTCAAAGCCTTTCTTAAAGCCTCTGATTAGATTAGGGCAAACATTTTGTTTTTGAGGGTCATGGGAGTCTAGATACTGATGCCTGATAGAAATGATGTCACCAAATACCAGAAAGAACACTTGATGTTATGATTGAAAGTTTGCTTTGGAAATTCATCTTTGGCAAGGGGGGTGGACATGTGTGGAGTACAGAATGTAAGAAAGTAAATATTTGTGACTAGGAAGGTAGAGTATAGTAGATTTCAAACATTCAGTTCCTTTTTCCCTGCGGGAGGATAACTTCCTGACTGATCATACTGGATTGTACCTGGGTATGTGATAAACTTCAGCCAATGAAATGTTTGCCCATCAAAACTTTAAGAATAAGATTGGCTTTAAGGGAGAAAAAATGTGAAGTGAAGTCTCCATCTTCCTCTAGGCTGGAGGCCTCAGCCTTCATATAACATAAGTACAAAATGGTTCTTGGAAATCACGGAGATTTTGTATTGTCTGCTATCACAGTGAAGCTGATATGTATTGTTTTGAAACTTTTTCATTTTTAAATTTATTATTTTAATTTTCCTTTCTCAAAGGAAATAATATATTTGTTCCCCCCAAAACAAAGTATAGTCCGTCACTCAAAAAATATATTCATTATGCATCAATCAATAGAGGAAAATGGAGAACTGCAGGCCACTTTCACAAACACTAAGTGTTAATCTATGCCTCTGTTATACAAATTTCAAGCCAGGTGTGGTGGCTCATGCATGTAAGCAAGGTACTCTAGAAGGCTGTGGCAGGAGGATCCCTTGAGCTCAGGAGTTCAAGACTAGCCTGAGCAAAAGCAGGACTCCGTCTCTCTTAAAAATAGAAAAATCAGTCTTGGTTGTAGCAGATATCTGTAATCCCAGCTACTTGGCAGGTTGAGGCAGGAGGATAGCTTGAACCCAGGAAGTTGAGGTTGCTGTGAGATAGGCTGATGCATTCTAGCCTGGGCAAGAGAGCGAGACTCTGTCTCAAAAGAAAAATGGTTTCAGAAATTGTAAAGCCTTGTTTAAGAGCCTTTGAGTAACTAATACGGATGAAAAGTTGTCAGAATCAAAATGGAGTCATATACATTAAGAAAAAAGACTTTCCAAATAAAGCTGGAGAGGTCTGAGAGAGTTCTCTTATTTTTATGCCTGATAACAAAAACTGTCACAAAAGACTGCAAAAGCCGCCACCTAGCACAACAGCCATCACAATGGTATGCAAAGAAAAAAAAAATGAATTCTGCATGGTCGTGTACCCAGCAACTGCCCATCCAACCTTAGGTGTGTGTCTTCATCGTTACTGATCTTTGCAGTCAAAGATAATCATTTCAGAACAGTTGTGCAATCCTTCTCAGTTTTCCTTAAAAAACTTGTGTCATCTTTACCTGTCTGAATACACACATAGTTTATTACAGCATGCATATTCCCATTGTAATGCCTTATTTCCAAATAAACATCATTTTTTGAAAGAGCCTATCTCTGTTTGTTATTAGGTTAATGTGGGTCAGGTACTACAAATAAACTATTTAATATACCAGGTATTTTATATTTAATATTGTTTTATTGATAAATCATTACAACAACAATAAGATATAAAGATTATTATCCACATGAAGAAATTAAGTATTCAGTAGCAGTAAGAAATTTCCTAAAACCAGTAATAGGGAGAGCCAGACGCCCATTCTAGCTGTGTCTTATCCTTCTACTGGGAGGATTCATTGGCAGGTTTTCACATGTGCTGGCACACTGTGAGAAAAATCACATAACGTTCCTATTTTGCTTATTTACATATTAATATATCTTGCATTATTGTACAAGGATGAAAGCTGAATCAGTTGATGGAACCTTTTTTATTTTCATTGTTGGATGATCCAATCAAAACTATGCAAAATGGAATGGGGTAGTCATAAAATAGGTCTTGATTGTAAAATTTTTTGAAAAAAATAACCTCCTAGAAACAATCTTTGACCTAAAAAATACGCTCTAATGGATGTCTAGTAGATGACTAATGGATTCACATAAAATTTCCATCCCTGAAAATATTCCTCCAATCTTCCCATTATACACATAATAAAATTGAAACCCCTCACATGGCCTAGACAAGGGTTTTATATTACCTCGCTTTCTTCTCTCTCTCCAACTTCAAATATTTTCATTCTCCCAGATTTTTCCCAGGCTAAACACATTGAACTTTCCCCCGCCCAAATGCATAATCCTTTGTATCTCTGGGTGGACTCTTTTTCCCTCAAAACTTCACGTTGTTCATTCTATGTAAAGATGAAGGTCTTAATTCAAATGTCACCTTCGTAGAAATGTCTTTTCCAACAGCTGCTTTTGTTCTTCTTTATGACACTATCCTTCTTTATTGTCTTTATAATACACAGGTATTTATTAACACTTTTATTGTTTTTCCTTCTACTAAATTGCAAGCTTTATGAAGACAGGTCCTTGTCTCAATTCAGTTTTGTAACTGTAGTGCTTATAAAGGTTCTTGGCATATGACAAACACTCAAATAGTTTCTGACTGGAATTCCTCCATCATAAACTCATTCTGTGTTAAATTTACAAATGCCCTAAATGCAAAGAATGAGCAAATAATTACTCATTCCCTCATTATTTTCTTAGTATTTTTACTAATTGATTAAGACGTGACATGGCATTGGGATTTAATATTAAAATTGACACAGTATTGGTAACACTGGTGGCTATTTATATAACTGCTGTGAAATAGAATAGCTTAAACACTAGAGAAACTGCTGCATATATTAATTTCTTTGTTAAGGATTTTATTTAATAACTTACAATTCCTTTTTTAATAACTAGCAGTTCTATTAATTCTATTTCATTAGTATTCAATAAACGCTCCAAAAGATGAAAATCTGTCAACAGTTTTTGTTATATTTAATCTACAAAAATAGAACATATTTTAGCATAACATGTTAATCTTCTTTTAATGGACGATAAAGACAGAAAAATTCTGTGAAATGCTAAATTTGTTAATATATACTTTTAACAAAAGCTATTCAAATAACTCATCAAAAAAAAAGTTAATGTTAGAACAGGTAATTATAAACTACATAAAATTATATAATTTCCCTGAAACTACAAATTATATATAGCAAAGAAACTAGAATGAAAATATTTTGTTTAATATAAGATTTTATATAAATATATTTTAAAACATCGTGGTATCAGAATTAACCTATTAATCTCTATGCATGGACAAAAAACAATTTTTGATATTTCTTATATTTTACACTTGAGAAACTCCCAAGTTTATTTAATAACTTAGATGGGAAAAACTATGAATGTAATCAACCTTGACTTTCCCATCGCAAAATTTGGAATTGTACTACGTCAAGCACACACCCTCCTTATTGCATAGTTGCCGCTTAATAGATATTTGCTGAATGGAGTGTAAATGAGTGAGATTGGATGATCTAAAGATCTACCTCACTAATTTATTTACCTACTTTGTCTGAAGGTCTTAATTCAAAATATCTGACCTAGATAGTTAATAAGTACCATGGAATGATTATTTTTCCTCTTTCACAACAATGCTAAGAAGTGATTATTTTTTTTTAATGTGGTAATCTCTCTTATAGAATCAGGCACATAATCTCTCAGATGAATTTAGTTTGACACTAAGTAAAATTTTATCTTCTCATTCCACATTTTTTTCCAATGACTCTTTAAACTAATGCACAATAAATCTTCCTTCTCACTACTTCTTCAACTCACAGAATATAAAACCTATTTCTTTCAGGTTTAGGACATCTACATATACCCTTTGTCATTGCTGTTATACAACAAAGTTCAAACTTCTCCTTCTCACTCACTGAAGACTTTTGGGCTAGCTCCCAACCTAATATATCCTTAATGCTTTCTCTTCTACAAATGTATATTTCTGGGTGTGTATTTCTAAGATAAACTCATGGTGTAAATTAAATGTCTCCTCAAGATTTATATATTGAAATCTTAATCCCTCATGTGATGGTATTTATGATATTTTGGAGCCGGGGCCTTTAGGAGGCCATTGGGACATGAGAGCAGATCCTTCCTGAAAGGGATAAGTGGCCTTATAAAAGAGACCCCCGAGAGTTTCCCCAATCTTTCCATATGTGAAGTTACAGGGACAAGATGTCTGTCCATGAAGCAGTTATTGGGTCCTGCACAAACATTGAATCCGCTGGCACCTTGCTCTTGGACTTTCCAGTATCCCATGCGAAAGAACTGTCCATAGTATACAAGCTACCTAAATAGTAGGTAGTTATAGAAGTCAAAACGGAACAGGACTCTCATCTTCATATTTTGGAACCTTCTTAAATTCAGTGTCCTCATCTGCTGTCTATAGCAATTGCCCGTTCCCTGGGCCACCTTTACCTACGACGCTGTCCTCATTCAAAATCTAAAATCCCGGTAGCCCACTCCCTGACCACTGTTCATTTGTCTTCCCTGACAGGCCAAATTCCACCTAAGTTTCTCTACCTGAACTTTGATCCTATAGGAACCTTTGGCGCTTTGGCCCCTCTACTTTATCCTCCTCTGTGAAAACTCTACAATCCCTATGATCCCTCTGTTACGTTAGGCAGTTAGTTAGACATGAGTGGGGAGGGTGGCTGGACACGGTTAGGCTGCTTTTGCTATTTTGGACTGGCTTGAGACAGGCAGCCCTGAGTTGTCATGCACGGGAATGGGGCTAATTAGGACCTTGCAAGGGGATTGCCTTGAAATGGAGGCTAATCAACATCTCAGGGACTTTCTGACATGGATGGGTAGATGAAGTCATACTTCTGACGGACTTGTGCTGTTTGGGGAACAGCTTAACTAAGATCTTGGGAAACTTCTAAAAAGCAACCAATACCCCTCAAAATTTCTATTTAAAATCCCAGCACTGTGTTCTCCCTAGTGCCTGCAGTCTCCAGGGTAAGGCCCAGCTTGTTTACAAACCATTCAAATAAACTTTTCTTTTCTTGCTAAAACCACTTCCTCTTGTTCTCTTCAATTATTTCAGCAATTACTTCGACCTGCTCTAACACCTCTATTTTATTTTAGTCTCTATTCTCTCCCTATTAAGGCTGGACCTCAAAAGTTGATTGTATGAACTATAAGCTGAGCTACAAGCCTACGAGCATTCCTTCAAGTTTTCGTTTTGTTTGTTTTGGGTTCTTTTATTTCTCCTCCATGTCCTCCTCATCCTATACCTCCTACCTCATCTCCTTTTTTTTATTCAGCTAGAAGAACTGCAACCAAGGCTGCTGCAGAACTCACACAGCTCTGGGAAAAATGACTTCTATGCATTCTTGACTTCCAGACTTAATGAGACCCTAACAGAGTTTCCAATTGCTAATTCTAGAAACACTGCACAGATTTTAATCTTAATAGATCTCCTTGCTTTTATTAACTACTATTTGCCCTCACTTTCTTCAAATACTCTATTCTGTATAATCTTTTAATTTGCATTTATTGAATTTTCTTTGTGCCTGCTAACTCTTTCCTCGGTAGATTTCTATTATGATATCTATAGATGTTTTTTCTTCTTTTTTTCTTGAGGCAAAGGAAAGAGAGGTTTATTAATTTGCTGGAAAATGAGGAGGATGGCAACTCATGTCTCTAAAATGTCACTGTTCTCCACATAAGCAGAAATATAGAGTTTTTAAAGGAAAGGGCCTCAGTTTTAAGCTTTTGTCATTTCAATTTTAATTGTCCCATCTTCAAAGAACACTAGGCCATGGCATCCACCCACCTGTAAGGTCCACCCAGAACTCTGCCTGCCAGGCACCAGGTTTCAGGCCTTCAGACAGTTCAGCTGAGCCCTTCTCCTGTCCTTCCCGACCACTGGACTAGGCAGGAATGTAGGTGCCATTTTCAAAAAAGAGTTTGGGAAGTTTTAAAGAGACAGAAAACATTTTTGTCACTTTAGTAGTCCATTCCTTTGGTTACATATCCCCACTCTTAATTTTACCCTTCCGTATCCATGGGAGGAGAGGTGACACAGTCATCCAGCTACTTCCTGCTAAGTCAGGTTGATGTTTTAGATGGAGGGTTTATGCTTACACAACAACAGATTACTAGGCAAAAATGATGATAAACAACAACTACAACAGTGAGGACTGATAAGGTGAAATCAACAGTCACCTGGCCCACAATGTCTGATACAGGGCGGGGTAAGAAAGGAAACTCGGGACCAGAGTGCAGAGTTATGAGTTGCACCCTACAGATGATCTGAAAAATCCATTTCTGCAAATTCAGAAATCGTGAACAGAAATGCGTGCACTGAATGAGGTTCAGGATAACACACTCATCAGCAAAACCGATCGACAGAAGAGACAATAATCTAGAAAATTCTTACTAAGGATTTGTCTCTCTACCCCCAAGACCGAACAAAAAATCAAAGAAAAGTTAGCAACAATATTAACATTTTCATTTTTCTCTTTTTTAAAAACAAATACTTTAGATGGCCTAATGTTTGGCCACTCCATTCGGGGCTTGGGTTCTGTTCTTCTATGGGGCACCTCTTTACTCTGGTATGATAGACCCAAGATTTCCACTTCTGATAGTTTCTTTTCTTTTCTTCCTTCCTTTTTTTTTTTTTTTTTTTTTTTGTGAGACAAAGTTTCACCGTATTGCCTAGGCTAGAGTGCTATGGAATCAACCTAGCTCATAGCAACCTCAAACTTTTAGGTTTGAGTGATCCTTCTACCTCAGTCTCTCAAGTACTTGGGACTATAGGTGCCTGTCACAAGTCTTGGATAATTTTTTTTCTGTTTTTTAGAAAAAGTTCTCACTCTTGCTCAAGCTGGTCTCAAACTCCTGAGCTCTATGGTTTAAACCCAAACCAAAAGCATTACTTCCCTTATATTTTCAGTTTTTCCAATTTGACCTGGGTGTTTTTGTTTTCATGTGTTATGTTTATTATTTATCTTATAGTGTAGTAATTAAACATCCATGTCTGTTTCTGTATAGCTCTTTCTCTGGAAGATAAATAAAGAGGAGAGATGATGCTGGGAGGTGCCTGTGGCTCAAAGGAGTAGGGCACCAGCCCCATATGCCAGAGGTGGCGGGTTCAAACCCAGCCCCAGCCAAAAACCACAGAAAAAAAAAAAAAAAAAAAGAAAGAGGAGAGGTGATGACATCAGAATTAAGGCCATAGAAGTTAGGATTAGTGAAAAAGACAGTGAAGAAGATGGTGCTTTTGAGATAATGTGCTCAAATGAGAAAACCAAAGTTAGCCAGCAAAATTGGAGATGAAGGGAAATGGAAAAACAGAAAACGACATCTAGCATCCCAGCTTTAGTGTCTTGTATACCAGGGAACCATTTCTCAGACTAGGAATACAGGAGAAAAAGCAGATTTGGGACGTGAGGGGGAAGATGGTTAGTTTATATGTGACCTATGAGAATGGACAGATTTACATTGTCCTCTGCCTTAGCTATGATTATTCCTACCACTGTATGCACTAAACACTACATATTTTCTGCAGGGACACTTATTTTTAAGTTACAAAGAGAAAACTGCAAATAAAATCCACTTGAGAAGACTATCCTTGACCTAGCGAATGTCCAGAGTATTTTCCTTGAGGTAATCTGGTTATATGCATTTTATGAAGCAATCTGTCCCATGAATTTAGAAATGTAGCAAGGTTATTCAAAGATAAATTATTCATCCTGCTTTTTCTTTTCCCAAAAGAACCTTATGTAGGGCAAGAATAGTCTCTCCTGAAACAATAACTCATGATGAGATATCTCGTCGCCTTTAAAGTCTTTGTAGCACATTTCCTTTGCACCTGCAACACTGACCTCAAGGAGCTCGCTTGAAATTAGGAATAAATCATGTGTACTATCAACTGTTTTCTCTATGTTCCGTTCTCTCAGTGAAAAGTTTAATTATTCTGAAAGATTAGCCGATAATTTGCTCTTAAATCATGTTTATAAGTTTTATTTATTAATTCAATAATATTTATTACATATTTAGTATGTTTTTTTCTAGTCTAAACTCTAACATTGATCAATCTATAGTTCCTTTGTTCTAAATTATTAGTTCATCTTATGGCTTCTCAATTCATTTTCTATGCTGCTCTGCATACAACACCATAGCTTTTCTACAGGTCTTTCTCCTCCCATGGTAGTGATCTAAAACTTCTTCAAAGGCACAGACTCTCATTCCCTCCTTTTGGGGTCCATGTGCCTACATTAGAATTTTAAGTCATAAGTGAAAATCAGAACTACAATTCAAAATATTTTAATTAAGACAAAGAACAACGGAAGAAATAAGCAAGTTTTCCTCCATCTAAGGTAAAGCTCAACTCATATAAACTAGTTTCTAGTATGGAAGGCTTTAATAATTTGAAATATAATGTGATTTTTTATCTTTATCTTTTGATCATGTCTCAGCCTTGCTTCATTTTATAAAAGTTACCTTTAAGTGGTAAACATATAACTACATATAACTAGCTTTAATATTGAGTAAAGCAGGTGGTCTAATAGTTTCAGGAGACATTTCATGCCCTTGACTCTGTCCTGATTTACCACTTGCCTATCCATTAAGCTAGAATCATTTCCACTTGAATCACATGTTCTGAGCAGTTGAGTCTGAATGATGAAATAGGGTGTGTGTGGTTCCCTAATACATATAGAAAGACAAACAAAAATTAAACACATAAAATCCACCTCAAATCCTTAGCAACTACAACACTGACTTGGACATAGCAGATATTCAAAATAGTCTTTTAAAAATTGCATGTACTTATTACGCAGCCTTAAAGAAAGATGGAGACTTTACCTCTTTCATGTTTACATGGATGGAGCTGGAACATATTCTTCTTAGCAAAGTATCTCAAGAATGGAAGAAAAAGTATCCAATGTACGCAGCACTACTATGAAGCTAATTTATAGCTGTCGTATGAAGGGTATAACCCAACTATAACACAAGAATATGGGGAACGGGGCACGGGTAGGGATCGGGGTGGGGCGGTTGGGGTGGAGGGAGGGTAGTTGGTGGGGCCACACCTACAGTGCATCTTAGAAGGGTACAGGCGAACCTTGCTAAATGCAGAATACAAATGTCTTCATATAATAACTGAGAAAATGCCAGGAAGGCTATGTTAAGCAGTTTGATGAAAATAGTTACGATTGTATATGAAACCAGCACATTGTACCCCTTGATTGTACTATTGTACACAGCTATGATTTAATAATAAAGACAATAAAATTAAAAAAAATTAAAAAAAACAAAAGATA
>CAUYRH010023594.1:0-81754 GCA_963574655.1 Perodicticus potto
CTTCTTTCTCATGCCCACCTCTTCCCTTCTTGGCACTGTCCCATGTATCCCATTGTTCCATGTTGTTTTCTTGCCTCCCGCCTGATCTCAGGTCTCAGCGGCGGTGGCAGCCGAGGTGCAGGATGCGAGAAGGCGCCCCCCGGCCGGGCTCCCGCTCCAGACCTCACTCCCCTGCGGCCCTCTGAGCCCACCATGGCCATCCCACCAGGCCATGGTCCCTTCTCTGGCTTCCCAGGGCCCCAAGAGCACACACAGGTATGCATTCAGCTGGCTTCTCACCTGAGAGGAGAGGCTGAGAATAGAAGGGTCTCAGGGCCATAAGACAGTGAGGTTGCTCAGCATGGTCTCTTGAGGGCACAATGGGCCCCATGAGAGTGGATGATAATAGAGGAATTGCAGGCAGAGCCAAGGTTGGGGGAGCCTGGGTTTAAATCCTGACACAGTGGTTAAATTACTTAGGTTCTCCATACTTAAGTTTGTAAAACGGAGCCAATAATGATGCCTACCTCACAGAATAGTTGTGAGGGTTAAATGAATTAATGATTTGCACATAAAATGCTGAGGTCAGTACCTAGCAGAGTAAACATTCGCTAAGAAAAAGATGTCTACAGTGAAAGAGTTGGAGAGGGTGAATGGAAAGGAGAGTTGACCCTGAAGGATCTTGGGGCCAGCAGGGTGATACAAGGGAAAGTTCTCCAAGGACAGAGCAGTTAAGACTCTGAAATGTAAAGCTTGAAGCTTATTAGAGTGGGAGGTCCAGAGTGCTTGGATGAAATAACTGGGCAAAGATGCTCAGAGTCGGGGGCGGGGGGAGGGGGGTTGAGGGTTGGGAAGGCCCCAATGAATGAGGGTAAATGGAGATAGGAGACTTCAGGGGTGGGATACCCAGAATGGATGGTTCCAGGCTGAAGGATTGGGAGAGACAGAGCCCAGGTTTTTCACATGATCTCTGAGGAGTAAAGTTGGGTTAAAAAGCTGACTACGGGTCTGGGTGAAAGGTCATGGATAAATAGTTCACTTGCTCACATGACAAATATCTAATGATCATCCATTATGTGCCAGGCTTTGTTCAAGGCATTGGAGATACAGCAAGAACATGATGAAGTCTGTGCCCTTGGGGAGTTTACATTCTATTGGGGGAGTTAGATAGTGAACAAATAAATGTGTGTGGGGTAACAATGGAACCGCAGCTCATATAGTCCTTCCTCTTGAGGTTGGCAGTGAAGGCCTATGTCAGTGCCCACCCCTCACCCTGATTTGCAGGTATTGCCTGATGTGCGGCTCCTGCCACGGAGGCTGCCCTTGGCCTTCCGGGATGCAACCTCAGCTCCATTGCGCAAACTCTCTGTGGACCTCATCAAGACCTACAAGCACATCAATGAGGTGGGCAGGGTGTGGGGTGTCCCAGGCTGCATGCTAAGGGGTCTTGGCTGCTGGCCTGGGCCACTCAGCAGTCCTCATGTGGCTGCCTGGGCAGGTATACTATGCGAAGAAGAAGCGGCGGGCCCAGCAGGCACCACCCCAGGACTCGAGCACCAAGAAGGAGAAGAAGGTCTTGAACCATGGTTATGATGACGACAACCATGACTACATCGTGCGCAGTGGCGAGCGCTGGCTGGAGCGCTATGAGATTGACTCGCTCATTGGCAAAGGCTCCTTTGGCCAGGTGTGGGACACCCTCCCCACCCTGATCCAAGGATTAGGGGCCCATGCACCATGTTTCAGTGGCCTCAAGTCCTACACTAGGCCACTCACCCCAGCTCAGTCATTTAGTTTCCTTATGTCTCAGTTTCCTTTTCTATAAAACAGTACAGATAATAAGACTCCACATAAGACAGTCCTGTCATTTTATGTTCAGTGTTTACACTAGTGCCTGACTGGTAGGGAGCACTCAACTATGAATTATTAGTTGTATTAATAGTGTTATTGGTAGGTCTCCTTTGCTGGAGGGAGAAAAATGGTACCTGGCTCTGTCCTACGTCTCCCCTTGCTTCCTTACCCCTCACCCACTTTGTGATTTGCCCTGCTTGGACAGGTGGTGAAAGCCTATGACCATCAAACCCAGGAGCTGGTGGCCATCAAGATCATCAAGAACAAAAAGGCCTTCCTGAACCAGGCCCAGATTGAGCTGCGGCTGCTGGAGCTGATGAACCAGCATGACACAGAGATGAAATACTACATAGGTGAGTCCTGGGACTGCAGGGCTGTGGATGCGTGGGATAGCCAGAGCTGGAGCTGGTAGAAAGGGTCACTCCCCTTCTCTCTCACACTCACACACACTTTCACACAAGTGGGCTGGTGTCTGGTCTGGGTTTCCCTGACATTAGTGCTTCTGCTGCTTTCATGATGTTTTTCCTGTGCCCTTGATAATGATGCTCAGAGTTTACTGAGTGCTCACTAAAGGATCAGGCTCTGCAGTAAGAACTTTACATAAATTAACTCGCCAACAGCCCTGTGAAGGAAGAGGCATTATTGCACACATCTTGGAGATGAGAAACCTAGGCATTCAGGTGCTATCACTTACATAAGGTGACATTTATACTCAGCAGAGCAGTGCACTCCAGAGCCTTTGCTGTTAACATTCATGCCAGTTTTTCTCTCTTAACACTGATTTTTCTTAGAAAAAGTAAGTAGATTTTAAAACTCTTGTTTATTTTAAAAGAAAAATTTATATTCCTCCAATAAATGGAAAACCATCATTTCTTACCACAAAACTAAATACAACTGAGATGAAAATCTTATAAAAGTAATTAAGAATGTGTAGAATATGTTAAAGATATACTCGCAGCTGATGGAAACTTCCTGATTTAATCATAAGGTTTGACAGAGGCTTGAAAAGAAAATTAACTTCCTGTGTGAATCATAATACATGGTACACCATATAAAAACATTGCGACTGGCACCTGTAGCTCAAGGAGTAGGGTGCCGGCCCCATATACTGGAGGTGGCGGGTTCAAACTTGGCTCTGCCCAAAAAAACTGCAAAAAAAAAAACATTGCGACTACCAGGGGATCCTCAGGGGAACACCACAGTTTGACCAATGCTCAAGAAGCAGAGGCACTTTGTACTGTGTGACTCCAGGCCACCACAGCCCCCTCTCTCAGTTTCTTCTCAGTTGACCCATTTCTTTCCTCTCCCCAACAGTGCACCTGAAGCGGCACTTCATGTTCCGGAACCACCTGTGCCTGGTGTTCGAGCTGCTGTCCTACAACCTGTATGACCTCCTGCGCAACACGCACTTCCGTGGCGTCTCGCTGAACCTTACCCGGAAGCTGGCGCAGCAGCTCTGCACTGCGCTGCTCTTCCTGGCCACGCCTGAACTCAGCATCATTCATTGTGACCTCAAGCCTGAGAACATCCTGCTCTGCAACCCAAAGCGCAGTGCCATCAAGATCGTGGACTTTGGCAGCTCCTGCCAGCTTGGCCAGAGGGTGCGCTCCAGGGATAGGGGCTGGGGGCTGAGGACTGAGGGCTGTGGAGCCAGCACTGTCGTGGATATGACCAGGATGGGGTCAGAGCCAAAGAGGAGGCTGAGAGGCTGGGACAGACTGCAGTGGGATTATCTGGAACAGCCTGAGTGGTACTTGGGATAGGAGTGTCAGCCTATATGGCCCTGGAGGGTGGAGCCAGTAAGTGACATAGAGGAGTGGCCATGGGGTCTACTGCCCACTAGAAAAGGGAGGGGTGAAGCCTGAGTCACCCTAGTCACCCCCAGGGAGGGGTCAGCCAGTTTTGAAGCTGCCAGATGTGGGCAGGTGAAATTGGGTTGGGTTTGTGGCTTCACTAAGTTTTGTTTACCTGCACTCTTAAAGCTGGGGAGAATGTTGGGGGGCTTAACTTTGTTTTATGTGAGCTGATTCTTAAAGTGATTATGGGGTAGAGGCTTGTGAACCCCAAACGTCTGTCTAGTGACCAAGATGGTCCTGAGGTCAGGTTTGGGGATAGAGATCAGGCTCAGACTAGGCCAGCAGACTCCTGGGCAGAGGAATAAGGTGGTTCCATTGGTTCCTGGAAAAGTGGTGCTAATGACATTATTTGGAGTCTCTGTCCTCAGTTTGGGAGCAGGAGGTTCATCCTCAGTCCTCTTAGCTTTGGGACCAGTAGGGAAAGCCAAGACCCTGACTATTGCCCTCCCTGCAGATCTACCAGTATATCCAGAGTCGCTTCTACCGCTCGCCTGAGGTGCTCCTGGGCACACCCTATGACTTAGCCATTGACATGTGGTCCCTGGGCTGCATCCTTGTGGAGATGCACACTGGAGAGCCTCTTTTCAGCGGCTCCAATGAGGTATGCTCCCCAGGAAGGGGTCAGGTGGAAGGGGTGGAGCCTGGCTGGTCAGGTGACCCTGACCACCACCTGCTCGCAGGTCGACCAGATGAACCGCATTGTGGAGGTGCTGGGCATCCCACCGGCACCCATGCTGGACCAGGCACCTAAGGCTCGCAAGTACTTTGAACGGCTGCCTGGGGGTGGCTGGACCTTACGAAGGACAAAGGAACTCAGGAAGGTGCGGCCCCTGCCCCGCACCACTCCTCCCACCCCTGGTGGCCCCTCACTCTCTCACACTTGGGGCTCCCTTTCTCCCTGCTGCTTCTCCTTTGTGTCTTTCCCATCCTCCCTCTCCCCCTTGTCTGTCCTTTCCTTCCTCCCCTGCCCACCCCAGTCTCTCCTTCCCACCCCACAACTCTTCTTAGCTTCTCTTCTTCTACTTTTTCTCCTGTGCCTCTGTTTCCCCGTGTGTGTCTCCCTGCCCCTCCTGCCCACTGACGGCCACTCTCTTGCCCCCCCTCCCACCCCCTCCCTGCCAGGATTACCAGGGCCCCGGGACACGGCGGCTGCAGGAGGTGCTGGGCGTGCAGACGGGCGGGCCCGGGGGCCGGCGGGCGGGGGAGCCGGGCCACAGCCCCGCCGACTACCTCCGCTTCCAGGACCTGGTGCTGCGCATGCTGGAGTATGAGCCCGCCGCCCGCATCAGCCCTCTGGGGGCTCTGCAACACGGCTTCTTCCGCCGCACGGCCGACGAGGCCACCAACACGGGCCCGGCAGGCAGCAGTGCCTCCACCTCGCCCGCGCCCCTTGACACCTGCCCCTCCTCCAGCACCGCCAGCTCCATCTCCAGCTCTGGTGGGTGCCAGTGCCCCAGTGGGGTCCAACAAGGGTGGGGGCTGCTCTTCCTGGCCTGGCCAGAGGAATCTTGTCCCTGGTCATTCACGTTAGAGCTTTGGAAGTGCCTGATCCTGGATGCCAAAATGGGGTGGAATGAGACTGACAGGGGATGACTGTCACTAACATCTCTGAAATGACATAGTCTTAGATCCCTGACATCTGTTGGAACACACAGAACTGCACTCTGACCCCAAATCTCAAAATTGGGGCCTGGTTCTTCAAAATGGGTTCTGATCTCAAAGTCCAAACCTGGACTGGGCCAAGAACTAGACTCAACCACTCCAAAACCTAGCCACTGCCTCCCCTCATCTGTGGACTCTTCTTCCCTCTTCCTGGGTACTTTTAGGAGGCTCCAGTGGCTCCTCCAGTGACAACCGGACCTACCGCTACAGCAACCGATACTGTGGGGGCCCTGGGCCCCCTATCACTGACTGTGAGATGAACAGCCCCCAGGTATTAGGGCTTATTAGGTCTTTGGAGGCTTTGGAGATGATTGGTGGGATGCATGGGACTTCAGGACCTAGGTCACCATCACCCACTGCTCCTTTACTCCTTTAGGTCCCACCTTCCCAGCCGCTGCGCCCCTGGGCAGGGGGTGATGTGCCCCACAAGACACATCAAGCCCCTACCTCTGCCTCGTCACTGCCGGGGACCGGGGCCCAGTTACCCACCCAACCCCGATGCCTTGGCCGACCCCCATCACCAACCTCACCACCACCTCCGGAGCTGATGGATGTGAGCCTGGTGGGCAGCCCTCCAGACTGCTCCCCACCTCACCCAGCACCTGCCCCCCAGCACCCGACTGCCTCAGCCCTCCGGACTCGGATGACAGGAGGTCGTCCACCTCTCCCACCCCCGGATGACTCTGCCACTCTGGGGCCTCGCCTGGGCCTCCGTGGTGTACCCCAGAGCACGGCAGCCAGCTCATGACCCTGCCCCTTTCCTGGGGCCCCTCCTGAAGCCATACCCCCCCATCTGGGGGCCCTGGGCTCCCATCCTCATCTCTCCCCTTGACTGGAATTGCTGCTACCCAGCTGGGGTGGGTGAGGCCTGCACTGAATGGGGCCTGGGGTAGGGGGTCAAGGAGAGGGATTTGGCCACACCCTCCCCACTAAGGAACTGGACCCTTGGCCCCCTCCCCCCCTTGTTTTCTATTTATTGTACCAAAGACAGTGGTGGTCCGGTGGAGGGGAGACCCCCCTCACCCAGGGCCCTAGGAGGGGGTGGGGGCAGGTAGGGGGAGATGGCCTTGCTCCTCCTCGCTGTACCCCCCAGTAAAGAGCTTTCTCACATGCCTGCCTGAGCGTTTGCAGGGCCTCGGCTCCCCTCATCTGACCCTTAGAGCCATGGTGGGGAAGGGTGTTTGGGGGGTGAGTGCCAGAAGATTTGTGTGGATCCTCCTTCTGTAGAAATTATGTCTTGGTGCAGGCATGGGTCTACTACAGGTCGGGGACTACAGATTCCCAGACAGAGATTCTGGTTAGGGTCTTAGTCCACGTATCCCTTTTCCAGGGTAAACTGAGATCCTGAAAGGTAAAGGCCCAGTTCTGGCCTGTCTCTGAGAAATATGTGCCCCAATAAGCCACAGCTTCCCCCAGAGTCTGCACAGGAATGACTCCTAATGTCAAGCAGGCATCCAGTAGGTGCTGAGAGCACCTATCTGGCCTTACTGGTTCCATCTGGGGAATAGGCAGGTAATGGGTACAGACTTTACCCTCACACATGCCTGGTCCCACGCATTGAAGTTATTGCAGAGCCAAGCATTTTGAGATTCTGGGGGCAAAAAGATACTCCCAGAGTTCCAGGTAAGTAAGCCCATTTCCATGGCAATTTGAAAACATCTGTCTCCCAGCCGACCAATCAAGAATCGCCTGGTTCAAAAAGTCCCCACCACTGGGCGCTACCTGGGAAACGGGAGTCTTACTGGCAATTTTGTCTTCGTTGGGGACTACAAAAACCAGAATTCTTCTCACCATGTGTTTTTTGTGGGCAGGTTTTTCAGGCAGCCAATTGGCAATGAGGGGTTGACGGTCCCCGGATATTTGTCGTGGGAATGAGGGCGGTGATTGGGTGGTTGGGCTGTGCTGTGGTAAGTGTGGAACTCCTGGCGGAAGGTGGGTTCTTGTGCAGTGCGGGGAGAGCGCGCAGGCTGGGTCCACCCGAGCCGGCCTTAAAGGGCCTCGCGCGATATCATCGGCTGTGTCTCGGCTTGCGGGAAAGACGGGCACAGGCCCGGTTACAGACCTGTATATGTTCACTAATGGAGGCAGCAAGGGACGCGGTGGGAACCCATAGGAGGCACGGGTAGGGAGACCTTCCTGAAAGACTGAGCTGAGACCTGAAGGTGGGAAGATGTTGCAGGGGGTGGGGCGGCCGGCGGAATGGCTTGTGCAAAGGCAGCAATGAAGAACAGCCTGTTGTGTGAATATGAACAGGTGATTTGGCTTTTGTGGCAATCACATTGAAAATTCTGTGTGACTGAGATCGTGGAGGTATTTTTGGCCTTTTAGCGAGCTTTAACTGGGCAATGGGGAACCATAGAAGGAGTTATAGAGGGAATGGGCACGGCCCAATTTTCTGTGATGTGGAAAGAGACTCGAGTCTGGGAACTCAGGGTGGCAGCTGTGGTAGGTTCCTAGAGATGGATCAGAGCGGGGGCCATAGTAGGGAGGGCAGGAGGGGACGGGAGGGAGAGATGTCCAGAAGTTTGACAGGTTGTGTGGGAGGGGAGGCAGAAAGGGGTGGTGAAAGAGTATTTCCAGCACGTACTTAGAGCTCAATAAAAAATGTTTTGAATGAACCATCCTAGGAAGCCGGTACTGTTGTGATCTCCCCCTTTGCAAGTGAGAGGTTACTGAGAAGGTTAAGTAACTTGCCCAAGATCACATAATCACATCGCTGGGAAGTAGAGGGCTGGGGTGTGTGTGTGTGTGTACCACATAAGCAGGGGCCAGATCACAGAGGTCCGGTAAAGAATTTGGAATAGGGCTCAGCGCCTGTGGCTCAATGGGCTAAGGTGCCAGCCACGTACACCTGAGCTGGCGGGTTCGAATCCAGCCCAGGCCCGCCAAACAACAATGATGACTACAACCAAAAAATGGCCGGGCGTTGTGGCGGGCGCCTGTAGTCCCAGCTACTTGGGAGGCGCGCTTGAGCCCAGGAATTGGAGGTTGCTGTGAGCTGTGATGCCACAGCACTCTATCCAGGGTGGCAGCTTGAGGCTCTGTCTCAAAAAAAAAAAAAAAAAAGAATTTGGAATAGGCATGGAAAGCGTATACTGGATTCTTTGTCCAGCCCAGAACCTCTCCTCCAAGCTTTTTTTTTTTTGAGTCAGTGTCACTTATTAACCCTTGGTAGAGTGCTATAGCGTCACAACTCACAGCAACCTCCAACTCCTTGGGCTAAGGCAGTTCTCTCGCCTCAGCCTCCCAAGTAGACTGGACTACAGGTGCCCGCCACAAGACCCAGCTATTTTTTTGTTGGTTTGGGCGGGGCTAGGTTTGAACCCACCACCCTCAGTATATGGGGCCCGCACTCTCCCCACTGAGCCACAGGCACTGTCCTCCAAGCTCTTGACTGACTGCCTACCTAACTACTCTTCTTGGTTATCTAGAGGTATCTCCAGAGTAATCTTGGTCAAATTGCACTCCTACTCTTTTCCCCATATCTATTCCCCTCATTTTTATCTCAGTAAATGCCACCTCCATCCTTGTAATTCTCAGGTCAAAAATAATGGTATCGTGCTTGACCCCTCTCTCTGTCTTATACACACATCTGTCAGCAAATACCTTCAAATTTATCCACTTCTCCCTGTCTCCACTCCAGTCATCCTGCATCCATATGCCCTCATCTCCTGCCTGGACCATTGTGGCAGCCTTTTCAATGGTTTTCCTGCTCCCACCCCTGACCCCCAGAGTCATCTTCACATGTAGCCAAAGGGATGCTGTGAGCACCTGCATGGGGTCACATCCTTCCCATCCTCAGAACACTTCCGTGGCTCCATCTCACTCATGGTAAAAGCTAGGATCCTCTCCATGGCCTGTAAGGCCCTGTTCTCCCTGCCTCCATCACTTCTCACTTGTCTACTCTCCTTGCTCACTCCATTCCAGCCACGTTGGCCTCGTGGCTTTTGCTCTAGCTGTTCTTTTTGCCTGGAGAACTACTCTCTCAGATAGCCCAGACTCATTCCTTCACTTCCTCGGAGTCTTTACTTGAGATCTTCTCTCATTGCCCTTTGAAATGCCACTAATGTTCACATCCATCTTTATCTTTTTCTTAGCATTAATTATATCACTAATGCACTGTAGAATTTTTTTTGTCTGTCACACCCCTAGGAGACTGTTAGATTCATGAGGTCAGAGGCTTTTGTCTACTTCCTGATTATCTCCAAACAGAATTATACTTGGCATACCGTAGGGGCTCACTACTTATCAAATGAACAATTTCACAGCACTGATCCCAATCCCAGCATCCTGGGGTCTTCATTGATCCCTTTCATACAAAACTTAAAAGGGCTGCCTTGAGTTTTTTGAGGGGTCAAGATATTCAACACATTTCATCTTGCCTTTTCTTTGTGTTCAACATTAGGGATACAGCAGAGAGCAAAATGGTTTCCCTAACGCCATAGACCTCACAATCTGGCCGGAGGAGGTTCAGCCTGTCAATCACACAAATGTGAACTTACAAAGAAAGAGTGTTATGAGAGCACATAATAGGATATCTGATCTGGACCCAGGAAATGAGGAGTAGGTATTAACTCCATTAGGAGATAAGAGCGTGTGACCATTGGAACCTAGAGGCCAGGGTGGGACGAGAGGCCAGACCATGTGGATCCCATAAGGAGTTTGGGTCTTTACTCCATGTGTAGTGGGAAGTTGTAGAAGAATTTTAAACTCTGGAAGGGAGCATGGTCAGTGTGAATTTAAAGGCTTCCTCTGGCTATTCTGTGGAGAATTAACTACAGATTAGGGATTGAAGTAGAGGGACCAGTAATAAGGCTGTTACTGTGAGTTAAAATCACTGCAATTTAAAGCTGCCACACATTCTTTGCCATTTCTCCTGTGAAGAGGTGGAGTCTCTTTTCTTCCCCCCTGAATCTATGCTGGCCTTGTCAAAAAGTCAAAGAACATTGCGGAAGAAACTATGACTCACAGAACAGCAGAAGTAATGCTGGGCCAAACGGGAGGCATGGGCCCGAAGAGCTTCTGCTTTTACTCTTGGAGCCCTGACTTCTTTCTAGACCCCCAGCCAGCCTTTTGCAGCTATTTTAGCTGATGTGCCAGGTAGATGAGGGATGCCATCTTTGCTAGCTTGCCCCAGCTCCCAGCTGACACCACTTGGAGTCGAGACAAATGAGCCTGAGTCCCCTCATCCTTTAAGCCTTGCCCAAAGTGCAGAATTGTAAGCAAATAAATCGTTGCTATTTTAGGCTACCATGTTGCATTTGTCACACAGCACTTGCTTACTGAAACAAACTAATGTTTTTTGAGATCTTACCATTTTATGTATTAACTCATTGAATCCTCACAGTCATCCTTTGTGGTACTATTATTATTCTCACTCTACAAATGAGGAAATGAAGGCACAGAGAGGTTCATAAGACACTAGCAAGGTACCTGGCACATGGTAAGCACTGAACAAGTGATATTATTGTCAGTATCATGTTCATAGTATTTTCATATTAAAGAAGTAATAGTAAGATGAATAAAAGCATCACTAACCCACTTACTAGTGGTGTGATTTTAGACCATTGATCTTGGAAAGACATTAATTAGGTCCTTGGTGTTACTGCTGACGTGCTGGATGAGGTGACAGCTGGAGTACGTTACTTGGGGACTTTCTCATGAGAAGTCAGTTGTGTATGTATTTGGGGAGGAAGGACATTCCAGGTAGAAAAAAGAAAAAAACTACACATGCACCAAGTTCAAAGACCCTCAGGCATGCTTGGTGTTTTGGAAGAGCAGAAGGGAGTGAACTGGACCAGACTGAACAAGGTGGGAAGGAAGAGGACAAGGGCAAGGTTGTGCAGGACCTAATGGTGGCAGTAAGGATTTGAATTTGATGCATAGTGAGATGGGAAGCATTTTGAGCTGAAGTAATCTAATGTTTTGTTTTTATTTTTATTTTTGAGACAGTGCCTCACTGGGTCACCCTCACAGTAGAGTGCTGTGGCGTCACAGCTCACGGCAACCTCAACTCTTGGGCTTAAGCGATCCTCTTACCTCAGTCTCCCCAGGAGCTGGGACTATAGGCACCTGCCACAACCCCCGGCTATTTTTTGTTACAGTTGTCATTGTTGTTTTAGCTGGCCCGGGCTGGGTTTGAACCTACCATCCTCGGTGTATGTGGCTGGTGCCGTACCCACTGTGCTACGGGCACCTAGCCTGATCTAATGTTTTAATAGAATTCCTCTGACTGTCTTGTGGGCTCTAAGGTAGAAGCAGGGCTCCAGGGAGGAGACTGTGGCACAGGTTAGCCAGGGGAGGATAGTGGTTTGGCCACGGTGGATAGAAGGGAAGGTGTGGAGGTATGGTCAGATTTTGGATATCATTTGAAGTGAGAGGCTCAGCGCCTGTAGCTCAAGCAGCCAGGGTGCCAGCCACATACAATGGAGCTGGCGGGTTTGAATCCAGCCCAGGCCCACCAAACAACAATGACAAGTACAACCAAAAAATAGCCAGGCGTTGTGGCGGTGCCTGTAGTCCCAGCTACTTGGGAGGCTAAGGCAAGAGAATCGCCTAAGCCCAAGAGCTGGAGGTTGCTGTGAGCTGTGACTCCACGGCACTCTACCCAGGGTGACAGCTTGAGACTGTCTCAAAAAAAAAAATAAATAAAATAAAAAATAACTTGAAGAAAAAAAAATTTTGAAGTGAGAATCAACAGGATTTGTGAGAGATGTGGGAAGTAAGAAAGAGGAGTCAAGGACAACTCTATGGTTTTTATCCTAAACACAGGAGGGCAGGAGCTCTCGTAGCTGTTTGGGGAAGACCAAGAGAAACAGTGGAGACCTTTATTCTTCCAGTGCCCTCACTGAACAAGCAGAGACTGGCATTCAAGAGTGAGATCTGGGCCAGAGATATGCATTTGGGAGTGGTTGGCTTTGGTCTATTGCAGTATTACAGCCCAGGATGAGCTCACAGAGGTGGGGATTGTAGATGAAGTGAGGTCTGGGTGAGAGCAGGGAGGCCTGTGAGGAGGTTGCTGCAGTATTCTGGCTGAGAGCTGATGGCCAGGACCAGGGCAGGAAAGGTGTGAGTAGTCACTGAAGTCTGATACATCTTGAAGGCGGAACTCACAGTGGACTGGTTGTGAGTAATGATGGACAAAGGCCTCATGACAACATGGTAGAGTTGGAACACTGGGTAGCAACTTGGCTTTCCTCTTTGCCCCGGGCTCTGTGGTCTCTGCTGCTTCCTATTTGCAGGGGCTGGTCCTGAGTGGACCACTACCCCCACTCTGTGTGACCTGCTTAGTTCCCCACAACCTCTCTGTTCTCATCCCAAATTCCCCTGACAGGAATTAGATTGCCAGAGTTGAGTGTCCAACCCTGATTGACTCACTGTAGAGGAGGATTCCTGCAGTAATGACTGTCTTTTGGGATGGGCAGCCACCCCCTTGATATTCAGTTACAGTGCATTTCTAGGGTGCATGGCAGGTGGGTGGCAGGAGGTAGCTTCCATGTTTGGGGTGGTGGAAGCTTCTGCCTGCCCATAGGTGGTCCCAGAAGAGTTGTGGAGCCGTGCATTAACTCCTAACTTGAGAGAGACACAGCAATGGCCGAGATAGCCTCCACCCTGAGCTCACAGTCCAGTGGCGGAGATAACCCCAACAGCAGGCAGTGGTCAGAGCAGGGGTGGGGCGGCCCTGGCAGAGGAGCTGTGGGAACCCAGGGGTGGTGCCCGGCCCCATCCAAAGCTGTTAAGAAGGACTTCCTGGAGTAGAGAGAACTTCGGATGAGAGCTGAAGAGTCAAACAAAGCGTAGGTGAGAACTTTCACTGGTGACTACTTGTAGCCAAGTCAACAGAAACTTTAAAAAAAATTGTTTCAAGCTTTATTTAATAAGTTTAGATTTTTTAGATTTACAGGAGAGTTGCAAAGATGATACAGAGACTTCTCATATACTTAAAATGCCTGGTTCCCCTTCATGTTAGCACCTTACATAATTATGGCACATTTATCAAAACAAAGAGATTAAGGTCCGGCGAGGTGGCTCCCGCCTGTAGTCCTAGTACTCTGGAAGGTGAGGAAGGTGGATTGCCCTGAGCTCACAGGTTCCAGACCAGCCTGAACAAGAACAAGACCTCATCTCTAAAAAAAATAGCCAGGCATTGTGGCGGGCGTCTGTAGTCCCATCTACTTGGGAGGCAAGAGGATCACTTCAGCCCAAGAGTTTGAGGTTGCTTTGAGCTATGACACCATGGCTTTCTACTGAGGATGACAAAGTAAGACTGTGTCTCAAAAAAGAAAAGAAAAAAACTAAGAAATTAACATTTTCAGCAGTTTTCCCACTAATGTTCTTTTTCTGTTCCAGGATCCAATCCAGGACACCATGTTGCATTTATTCCTCATGTCTCTTCCAATCTGTGACAGTTTTTCGGTCCTTGTTTTCCATGACCTTGGTTTTGAGGAGTACTGGTCAGGTATTTTGCAGAGCATCCCTCAGTCTGGGTTTCATATTTTTCTCATAATTAGACTGAGATTTTAGGCTTTTGGGAAGAATACTCACTGGTATTAACCTTGATCACTTCATTAAGCTGGTGTCTATAGTCTTTTCTTTAAACTATAATACTGTTTTTCCCTTTTATTGTCTGTTGGAAGCAAGCCACAAAATTTAGCCCACACTCAAAAGAAAGGGAATTAAGCTCCAGTTCCAGGAGAGAAAAATATCAAAGAATCTGTCATTATGTGTTAATACTGCCACAGTCATTAATAAATATGAAGAAGATACTTTGAGGCAATGTGTTCGTCCTGTTTCTTCTTAAATTTTTTACCCACTACTGTTAGCATTCCTCGGTGGATCTTGCCGATAGCAATTATGACTGTGATATTCTAGTGGCGATTTTCCATGTGTCTCATTTCTTCTATATTTATTATCTAGAATTCTATATAGGAGATTTGTCCCTCCTACTTCATTATTATTTATATAATCATTATATCAATGTGGACTCATGGATATTTATTTTATTTTTTGAGTATAACCTAATACTTTTGTAATTTTTATTGCTGAGGTTTTTTCCAGCCTTATTCATCAGGGTTCTTTCCAGGTTGACTCTTGTGGTTTTTACTGTACGTGTGTGGGGTTTTTTGTTTGTTTGTTTGTTTGTTTGTTTTAACCCTTGAGTGCCTTCTTACTCTCTGGCATTATAAGATATTCCAGGCTCATGTTATTTTTTCTCTGCCCCAGCCCTGGAATTGGCCATTTCTCCAGGGATCACTGGTTCCTTTTATTGGAGAATGATGTATAAAAATAAGCATGAGTTCATTACTGATATGGCTGACACTGAATCAGTACCAGACTGCTCATTCTGACCTTTCCCCTGCTTTATGTGTAACTTCTTTCCCTGACAGTGAAAAGCCTGGCTCAGTGGGCACTTTTTAGTGCCCATTTAATTGGTCATCTTGGCAAAAATGGGCAACATTGACCCTTCCCACCTTCTCCTCAGTTTCTGTGAGTCTGCTGTCCCCTGACGTTTCTCCTGTGTTTTGCTTGTTTGCAGGTTCTCCTGTTTTCAAGGATCCTTTGGTTGTAGGAGGCTCTGTTCTTTCCTCTCACTTCCCTGCACCTTCCTGGCCTCTTTCATGGTCTGTTTCCTGTCTATACTGATTATGCCCATTCTCTGCCCTAGCACTGATCTCTTCTCTGAGCCCCAGACCTGGAGGATCCTGAGACTTCATGGATCTCCGCCCCCCAACCTGGTGATCTTTGGGCCTTAACACCATGTCTCGAATTTCAAACCCACTCTTCTCTCGGTCCTTGTCTCAGGGTGGCCCCTCCATGCTTCAGGCTCCCAGAGAGAACCTGGGCCCCAATCTGGATGCCTCCCTCCCCAACCCACCTACAGCTGAGCCCATCAACCTCTGCAGCTCGGCCTCTCACCGCAGGTCTCACACCTGCCCTCTTGTCGTTTACTGCTCTGCCTTGGTCCAGTGCTGTCCTCTCCCACTTGTCCTGGGCCTCCTCCCTGGGCTCCCAGCCTCCCAGCCTCCCATCTCACTGTTTAGCCTGTTTAAAACTGTTATAAGGGAAAAAAGCTAACAGGAAAGTAAATCACGTTGCATTTCAGCTTAAGAGGAAAAATCCTTTCAGGAATCACTCTATTACTTTAAAAAGTCCACAGAGTTAGGAAGAGAACAGAGGTATGGTTCCCTTTATACTGTAATAGTCACCACCAGTACTTGCAAGCTTCCTTTTGATTCACATCAACTGAAGGAATTTTCATAATTATCCAAGTAAACGTAACTTATATATGGTATTTAAACAATGTCCTGCAAGTATTTGCAACAACTTAATTGTATAAAAGGATTTTGTACATGAACTTGTGAGCTCAAGCAATCCACTGGTCTCAGCCTCCCACAGAGCTAAGATTACAGGTGTGAGCCACCGTGCCTGGCCAGGATTTTATACATGTTAAAAGGAAAATGACCAGCATATAAGGGCCTTGGGAGGAATCTTATCTTCCAGTCTGCTATCAGTGAGTATTGGGACATTGAATTCATTGTAAAGAGACTATAAATGCATCTGCTTTGAAACACTTTGTGGGTTTAAATCTTGGCTAGCACAGGCTTTTACAGTAAGCCTTGTATGGTGCCTCCTTCATGCCAGATACTGTTCTAGGCCCTTAACCTGCATTAATTCAGTAACCCTCACACAACCTGTAAGGGGTAGCTACTGTTACTATCCCAATTCCTCAGTGAGGCATTTTGGAGTTTTAATCTGTTGCTTCAGATGCCATAGCTAGTAAGTAAGCAGCTGCACCAGGATTTGAACTCAAGAGAACCCAGTCCCCAGCGTTTGTACCTTTAGCCACCATTGCTCCATCGTTAACGGAGACACTCACATAGCTGATCTTTCCTCCTTTTGGAAGAGGGGCTTAAATTACTCCCCTCTCCAGCTGCTAGAAATTTTTTCAACATCCTCAATTATTTGAAAAGAAAAACACTTTTAACTTTTGGGGGAGAGGGAATTTCAAACGTACACCCAGCCTCACCAATTACCAGTATGGCTATTCTTGTTTCCTCCATGTCCTGTGCATTTTTCCCCTCTGCTTAATTATTTTCAAAGCAAATCCAGATATATGTTATAAAAGGACTTTTTTTTTTAAGAAAAAATGACCACAGTTTTTTGCCTCAGGTCATTCCCCTGCCACCAGATTGACCACTTTCCTGATTCTCTATGCCCTTTCTGTTCCTTTTCAAATGCAGACAAGTGTGTGCGGTGTGGCATTGTCACCCCAGCACTGTCCCTGGCTCTTTTTCTGTAACTCTGTACTCCAGGTGTCTCTCCACGTTGCTCTGAAGCGTGAAAACGATCCTTCTTAATGACCATGGGCAGACTGAGTTGCTTGGCAGTCCTCTCCCCTGCAGCAGGACATTTAATCTGCTTGTGGCTTTTGCCATGATCGTGGCTTCTTACCTTATTGGGTTTATTTTCTGGATCCCTCTCCACTCAGACCAGATCTGGCTTCTCTTAACACTCCTTGCACACTAACTTCTTATTGAGCATATCCTGTTTACTGTAGTCAAAATGAAACAACAATTTGGGTACTCATTATTTGTCTGGGGCCAAATTTATTATTTACAGAAGGGCAGGAATTAGGACTGTCCTTGTCCCTGCTGTGTCCCCAGCAGCACCCAGCACAGGGCCTGGCACTCAGTAGGTGCTCGGTAAATGTGTGCTGAATGAATGAATGCTGGGCTTAAGACCTGGGCATGTATCATAAGGGCAGTTGGAAGCCACAGAAGTGTTCTAAGCATATTTTACTCAGACCTTAATGTGCATATAAATCCCTTGGGATTTGGTTAAAATGCAGGTTCTGCTTGAGTGAGTCTAGGAAAGGGCCTGGGATTCTACATTTCTCACAAATTCCCAGGTGATGCCAAGGCTTAGTGTAGCAACGGTCTTGCTGTGCTGTTCGGTACAGCACACACTAGCCACCTATGGCTGTTGAACACTTGAATTATAGCTCGTGTGACTCAAATGTACTTAAGTATAAAATACCCATTAGATTTCAAAGACTTGATACAAAAAATTTTTTTATATTGATCACATGTTGCTATGGTAATATTTTGGATATCTTGGATTAAATAAAATATATTAAAATTAATTTTATCTGTGTTTTTCTTTTTAATTTGGCTACTAGAAAATGTAAAGTTCCATTTATGGCTGACATTATGTTTTTACTGGATCATGCTAGTCTAGAATACACCAGACTCCCTGTAACCTCTAAGTGTTTAGACATGCTTTCCATGTTTTTGGAGTACCCATCTTTCTTGCACCCTGCTCCCCTCAACTAATTCTATATATTTTTCAGGTCTTAACTAACTAAGATGCCAGCTCCTCTGGGAACCGTGCCCCCAGTCCCACTCCGGGGTGGGTCAGGCGCCCTTCCTGGACTCCCTCAGCTCCTTGAGTTCCCCCATCTTAGCCTTGACCCCTGTGCCTGCACCTGCCCTACCCTGGCTCTGACCATGATGTCAGCTTCTGTGTGTCTGTCTTCCTCTTTGCACTAATAAATCCATGAAGAGGGGGCAAAGTCTCTCCTGCTCATCACATTATCTCCAGAACCTGCCACAGGGTCAGTAAATATACTGAATTAGGAAGACAAGTAAGATGTGGGTTGTGCACATTTTATACTCTTTTTTTGTTTGTTTGTTTGAGACAGTCATACTTTGTCGCCCTCTGTAGAGTGCTGTAGCATCATAACTCACAGCAACCTCCAACTCTTGGGCTCAAGCGATTCTCTTGCCTCAGCCTCCCAAGCAGCTGGGACTACAGATACCTGCCAGAACACCTGGCTATTTTTAGAGACGAGGTCTCACTCTTGCTCAGGCTGGTCTCGAACTCCTGAGCTCAGGCAATCCACCCGTCTCAGCCTCCCAGAGTGCTAGGATTACAGGCCTGAGCCACCTCGCCTGGCCCACATTTTATACTCTTGAGCTGGACTGTGATGCTGGCTTTGAAGGTCTTGTTTTAATACACCCTGCCACCAGCACAACCTCTTGAACTGCTTGAACTACTGTGCTGGGTGTACCAGGAGCACGCCATGGATCTTGCCTGCTTGTTTTATTTCTGAGACAGAGCCTCTCTCTGTTGCCCAGGCTAGAGTGCTGTGCCATCAGCCTAGCTCACAGCAACCTCAAACTGGGCTGAAATGATCTTCCTGCCTCAGCCTCCCAAGTAGCTAGGACTACAGGCGCCCACCACAAGGCCCAGTTAGTTTTTCTATTTTTAGTAGAGATGGGGTCTCACTCTTGTTTACCCTGGTCTTGAACTCCTGAACTCAGGGCAATCCACCTGCCTCAGCCTCCTACAGTGTCAGAATTGTAAACTGTTAAAGCAACAGAACAGCCTCAAACTCAGCTAGACTGACACCACAGCTCTTTTGCACACCAACTTCTCATCTGCTCCTTTGAAGAATTGTTCTGTCTAGGCCACACAGTGTCTCACAGCTGTAATCCCAGCACAGTGGTTCTCAAAGTGTAGAGTTGGACCAGGAGCATCAGGGGTCCTCTGAGAAATGCAGATTCCTGAAGATTCCTGACCCTGACCCCAGTGAACCACAGACTCTGGGATTTGGTTCCAGCAATAGTGTTCTCAGGAACCCTCCCAGGCTGTGTGCTGAGTCGAGCGTCGCTGCACTAGAGCACAACAGTGAAGGAAAGTTCAAGTTGTATGTCTGGCTCTCTGATTGGAGATGAGTTACATCAATTATCCTGCTTCACATCTCCCATCTCTAAAATGGTGCATCTTATAGTGCTGTTATAGGAGCCGATGAGTTAACAGAAATAAAACACTCAGAATAGTTACGCTCGCAGACTTTATCAGACATTGGCATCACCTTGGAGGGCTTGTTAAAACATTGACTGCCAGCCCTCCCTGACCCTCAGATTTTTTCATTCTCTCTGAGGGCAGCCTGAGAATTTCCATTTCTAAAAAGCTTATTGGTCAAGTTGATGATATTGCTGGGCCAGGAGACCCTGCTTTGAGAACCACTGAGTTAGACGTGGTTGTTATTGATCTCCAGCCCCCTTCCTGGTGGGCCTTCAGTCACCTCAGGTGCTCTGGGCTCCTCGCTTTGCTGACTCAGGCCTCTGGGTCCTCCTCTCCCTCCCTCTGGCGTCAGCGTTGCTAGCTGGATTCCCCATGGCTGGTAACTGGAGCTCTGAGCCCTGCTTTCCGCTGAGAGTAGCCCCAGCCTCCACCTGTTCGGGGCCCCTGATTGATGGTTCCTTCAACTGCAGGGTTCCTTTTTTGTCAGCCTTCGGAACCGCCTCCAGCTTTCTTATGTAAGCAGACATCTTTCCTCGTAACCTCAGGGAGGATGCAGTTGCCACCTCATTCCTGATCCTCTGGCTGTCCACTCCAGTCCTCACTCAACCCCCATCACAGGCATTTCTTTGCTAATACAAATGCTTTCAAACACAGGGCCAATTAAACCTCCTCTCTCTGTCACTTGGCCCTGCTGGCCGGAGCAAGAAGGTCAGCGTGAGTAGAGCTGCCAGTGAGGGGGGGGGATAGCATCAGGTCAGAGAGGTGAGCAGAAGATAAGGTCGTACAAGACTTTACAAGCCATGGAAAGAGCTGGGATTTTATCTTAATAGTGGTGGAAAATTTTCAATCCTTCTAAAGGACTGCAAAATATCTGTGTGTATACTTAAATAGTCATATGTGCATGTCATATTGTATATACAAATAGAGTCAAAAATTAGACCATGAACACACATGTAGCCACCACATAGATAAAAAATGGGAGGGACGTTGCCAGTCTCTAACATTTGTGGATTGTAGACCAAGAATACAAGCGGAGGCTCTTTATCCGTGGCTCACACCCTTCCCGTGCCCTCTCTGTCCATGTCCTACACCCATAACTGCACACTGGAGCTTGGTCCATGTCCCCCAATCACTCTTGCCCACGCCTTGGGTCTTGGAGTGTTCATACCAGCATGATCTTCCCTGGGTGTTGGGTTGAAGAAAGACTGGGAAGGCAGGACGCAGTGGCTCACGCCTGTAAGCCTAGCACTCTGGGATGCCGAGGAGGGTGGATTGCCCTGAGCTCACAAGTTCGAGACCAGCCTGAGCAAGAGCAAGACCCTGTCTTTAAAAATAGCCAGGCGTTGTGGCGGGTGTCTGTAGTCCCAGCTACTTTGGAGGCTGAGGCAAGAGAATTACTTGAGCCCAAGAGTTGGAAGTTGCTGTGAACTATGATGCCAAGGCCCTCTAGCCAGGGTGACAAAGTGAGGCTCTGTCTCAGAAAAAAAAACAATTGTATTTCTCTACACTTGGAATGTGCCATCTGCAAATGAAATAAAGAAAACAATTCTGTTTATACTAGCACCAAAACCAATAAACTTTAGAAATTAATCTAACAAAAGAAGTGCAAGGCTCGGCGCCTGTGGCTCAACAGGCTAAGGTGCCAGCCACTTGTACACCTGAGCTGGCAGGTTTGAATCCAGCCCGGGCCCGCCAAACAACAATGACGGCTGCAACCAAAAAACATCCGAGGACTGTGGCAGCCGCCTGTAGTCCCAGCTACTTGGGAGGCAGAGGCAGGAGACTCGCTTGAGCCTAGGAATTGGAGGTTGCTGTGAGCTGTGATGCCGCAGCACTCTCCATGGTGACAGCTTGAGGCTCTGTCTCAAAAAAAAAGAAGTGCAAACCTATACTGCAAAGAGGAGGCGACATTGTTCAAAGAAGGTAAGGAAGATATAAATAAATGGAAAATCCTTTTATGTGGATTAGAAGACTTATATTGTTAGAATACCCCCTAAATTGATCCACAGATTCAGTGGAATCCCTATTAGAATCTCAGCCAACTGTAGCAATTAGCAAGCTGCAGCTATCATTCATATGGAATTACAGAGACCCGGAATAATCAAAACAATATTGAAAAGGAAGAACAAAATACGGCTGGCACTTCAAATTTCAAAACTTATTACAAGGCAATGCAATGGTCATCAAGGCAGTGTGGTACAGACATGAGGATAGACTTACAGATCAACAGAATGGAATTAGAGTCCACAAATAACATCGTGTGCCTGTGGTTAGCTGAGTTGCCACTAGGGCGCCAAGATCATTCAACTGGAAAAGAATCTCTCGTCAACAAATGGTGCTGCGACACCTGGCTGGCCACATAGGAAAGAACACCTTGTTCATGTAATTTTTTTGTTTTAGTTTTTACACAACTCCATTGAGATATGGTTTACAAACTACACAATTCACCCATTTAAGTGTACAAATCAATGGGTTTTTTGTTTGTTTGTTTTTTAGACAGAGTCTCACTATGTCGCCCTCGGTAGAGTGCTGTGGCTTCACAGCTCACAGCAACCTCCAACTCTTGGGCTTAAGCAATTCTCTTGCCTCAACCTTCCAAGTAGCTGGAACTCCAGGTGCCCGCCACAACAACCAGCTATTTTTTGGTTGTAGTTGTCATCGTCACTTTCAGAACATTTTCATCCCCTCAAAACTAACAAGCACCACAGCACTAACTGTCATCCTCGTCCCTCCACCGCCCCAATCGTGAACAATCACTAACCCACCTTCTCTCTGTAGGGACTAGAGTGCTGCTGTCCAGGGAATACTTGGAGCCATCGAAACTGGAAGAGATAGGAAGGATGCTCACCTAGAACATTCACAGGGGCACTGCCCTGCCAACACCCTGATTCCTGACTTCTGCCATCCAGAACTGCAAGACAATTAGTGTCTGTTGTTTAAACCCCACAACTTGCGATCCTTTGTTGCAGCTGCCCTAAGGAGTTAACACGATCACTTTCCACCCGTAGTTGAACATCAGCTTGTTATTAGACCCCTTATGCAGGGGACACAAATTCAACCCATCAGTTAAATTTTCTAGCTAACACCAGTTCTTTTTGCTACCTGTGTCCAAGCTACTCATACACTCACCATTCTGGTGAATTTTCTTATGGAAATCCCCGGATCCTCTCATTTCAGCTGACTAAGGTCTGGCCATTCCAATTTAAAAGAAAAAAAAAAACTGGCTCAGGGCCTGTAGCTCAGCAGTTAGAACACCAGCCACATACGCCAGAGCTGGCAGGTTCAAACCCAGCCCAGGCCTGCCAAACAATGACAACTACCACCAAAAAAATAGCCAGGCAATCGTGGCAGGTGCCTGTAGTCCAGCTACTTGGGAGACTGAGGCAGGAATCGCTTAAACCCAGAGTTGGAGGTTGCTGTGAACTGTGATGCCAGGCACTCTACCAAGGGCAACATAGTGAAACTTTGTCTCATTAAAAAAAAAAAAAAACTGTTTCAAAACTTTTGTATCTCAAAGTGTCAATCCCTTTCCTCCCAAAAGACCTCTGTCCCTTAAGCAGATTTTGCTTTCCTGATTCCTTAGCAATCGTGGGCAAACACTTGCTTTACACGTGTGTGACTGAAGATTCATTTTAGTGACTTTTTTTCTTTTTAAATTAAGTTTATTTATTTTTATTTATTTATTCTTTTTTTTTTTTTTTTTTTTTGTCGTTGCAGTTTGGCCAGGGCTGGGTTTGAACTCACCACCCTTGGTATATGGAACCAGCACCCTACTCACTGAGCCACAGGCACCACCCATTTTAGTGACTTTTTCAAAGGAGAGAAGTTCTGTTCCGAGAAGTCTGTTTTCACTGTCCAGAAACAACTAACCAGGATTCTAAAATCTTCTTTTTCCAACAAAGTAAAATGTTAAAATGACAAAGCTTTTTAAGTACTGAAGGTTATAAAATGAAAAGCAAAATATTCCTTTCTTCATTTTTTTAAATCTTAGTCTCATCTGAAAAAAAAATTTAATGCACAGAACATTATGTAACTATAAACATAAGTAAAAATAATATGAATACTTTTCTACAGCGCTCAATATCTGCCAGGCACTGTTCTAAGTGCTGGATACATTTTAAGGCATTTAATTCTCATGGCAATTCTATGAGGTAGATATTTATTATTATCTCCATTGCACAGATGAGGAAACTGAGGCTCAGGGAAGTGAATCGCTTGCTCGAGGTTACCCAGTTAGAAGTGTCAGAGGTGAGACTCATGTCTAGGCTGGCTGGCTCCAAGGTCCTCACCCTTAGCCACTACTGTGTCATCTTAGATGGAGGAAAGAGAATTGAATAATCTTGGGGGCTGGGGCAGATGGGAAGTGGTTAACTCTACCCCAGCACCTCTTGACACTTCTGAAAGATGTGGAACAGAGGTGGTGCCTGTAGTTCCATGGATAGGGAGCTGGCCACATACACCAAGGCTGCGGGTTTGAACCTGGTCTGGGTCAGCTAAACAACAATGACAAGTGCAACAAAAAAATAGCTGGGCATTGTGGTAGGCACCTGTAGTTCCAGCTACTTGGGAGGCTGAAGCAAGAGAATTGCTTAAGCCCAGGAGTTTAAGGTTGCTGTGAGCTGTGATGCCACAGCACTCTACTGAGTAGAGTGGGTAACTCTGGGTAGTGGGTAACTCTGTCTCAAAAAAACATTAAGGCAGTTCTGGCCAGGCACATTGGCTCACCCCTGTAATCCTAGCACTTTGGGAAGCCCAGGCAGGCGGGTTGCCTGAACTCAGGACTTCAAGACCAGCCTGAGCAAGAGCAAGACCCATCTCTACTAAAAATAGAAAAACTAGTGGGTGTTGTGGCAGGCGCCTGTAGTCCCAGCTACTTGGGAGACTGAGGCAAGAGGATTGCTCAAGCCCAAGAGTTTGAGGTTGCTGTGAGCTATGCTGCCACAGCACTTTACCCAGGGTGACAGAGTGAGACTCTGTCAAAAAAAAAAAAAATCTAAGGCAGTTCATTAAGAAGACTGTGCAGTAATGTGGAAATGATCTGGAGTATAATAGGATTTTTTTTTGTTTTTAGACAGAGCCTCAAGCTGTCACCCCGGGTAGAGTGCTGTGGCATCACAACTCACAGCAACCTCCAACTCCTGGGCTTAAGCAATTCTCTTGCCTCAGCCTCCCAAGTAGCTGAGACTACAGGTGCCCGCCACAACAGTGGCTATTTTTTGGTTGTAGTTGTCATTGTTGTTTGGCGGGCCCAGGCTGGATTTGAACCCGTCAGCTCTGGTGTATGTGGCTGGTGCTGAGCCTATAATAGGATTTTTAAAAGTGAGGGAACAGAAGTGTAAATCACAGTTTGCCCATTGTGTAAAGGCTGTATCTGAATACAGACAAGGAGAAGGGCAAGAGAAAAAGGGAACAGTCCATTTGGACAGTGTAAGAAAACTCATTGTTCAATAAATAACTTTGGGCTCGGCTCCTGTGGCTCAACGGGCTAAGGCGCAAGCCACGTACACCTGAGTTGGCGGGTTCGAATCCAGCCTGGGCCCGCCAAACAACAATGACGGCTGCAACCAAAAAATGGCCGGGCGTTGTGGCGGGCGCCTGTAGTCCCAGCTACTTGGGAGGCGGAGGCAAGAGATTCGCTTGTGCCCAGGAATTGGAGGTTGCTGTGAGCTGTGATGCCACGGCACTCTATCCAGGGTGACAGCTTGAGGCTCTGTCTCAAAAAAAAAAAAAAAAAAAGAATTATGTTATAAACAGAAATATCTCAGCCATCTTTCTCACTGTTCCAATCTAATTACATCACACTGTGGCTAATGGCTGGTTGTTGATTCAAATATTTGGCATGGAGGGTGAGACCCTCCTGGGCCCTCTCAGCTCATCCACAGCTTCCTGCCTCATTACCACTTCCCACTTTTATACTGACAATTAGGATTAGTAAAGAGTCCAAAGCTTTCACCCGCTTTGTAAGTTAAATTTGCAGGGCAGGATGCGTCAGGCCAGAAGCCTGCATGACTTACAGATTTCTTTCCTAAGGTAACAGGAGATAAATTCAACCTGGGGGAAAAAAATGCGCAGGAAAAGTTTGGGAGAATGATCTCCCATGATGACAAAGTGGGTCACCACACTCACGAGTGTGCAGCCTGCAGGCCTCGGCCGGTCCTCTGTCATTAACATTTCCAGGTATTTCTCTTCCACTGTGCAAGCTCAAGTTTCAGGCTTGCATCACTGAGTTGGGGCAGAAAGATGGCAGGCTCATTTGTTTTTCCCCCCCAGAGGCGAAGTCCACTTTTTCTATTTATTTTGCAGAGTTTTTGGTGGTGCATATCTTCCTTCTGCAGACTTTGCTGGGCTGAATGTCCTCCTAGAAATTAAAAAAAAAAAAAAAAAGAAGCAGCAGCAAATTAGGCTGTGCGTACTCCCAGTGCCTCTGTCCCTGTACCAGTCACTCCTCTGAGCTGGCCTCTGAACGGAACAGTTGAATTCATTTATTTGAGCATTCTCACATCCTTATTGACAGCTGGACTTATCTGAGGTGTTCCTCCCAGCTGACATTTCTTCTACAGGTGAATGAAAAGCAAAAGCCAGAATGCCATCTCCTCTGCAGACCCGTCAGTGAAGGGATTTGGCCCCCTGGGTGTTACTGCTTCCCCTCCCTGTCACAAACACAGAAGGCAAAGGCTTTCCCTTCTCAGCCCCCTCTGGGCTCCGGCTCCACATCCTGGGTGCTCCGCAGCAGACACATCACTTGGGCTCTGAGAGGGGACAGGGAAGGCCAGTGTGTCTGCAGATTTGGGGAAGTGCTGCCGACAGGGGACACCACTGGCAATCGCGGCACTCCGGGGGCCGCATTTGCTGTCCCCAGCCAGGCCAGTGGGTCAGGGAGGACCGTGGACAGGGCACATACTGACACCCAGCTCAGAACGCTATTGGGAGGTCCTGGCTGCTGGGCGATGGAGGAAAGTTCCAGCATTCTCCCCTCAGGAGGGAAAAGGACATGGCCTTGATGTGGGAGAGAAGAGAGCAGGGCTGTGGGCCTCAGGCCCCACCTGAGCTAAGTTAGGGGCGTTGGGGTGAACTTGAATCCTACCCAGCCCGGGCCCAGTTATTTCTGATGTTGCATTTTTGGGGGCTCGACTTGAACAGTGGGCATCCTTCTTCCAGCCCATGTGGGGTCCAGATGTACATGGCTGAAGGAAAAAATGCTTTTTTGTTGTTCCTAGAGGCTTGGGGTGGATAGGGAATGACTTCAGATTGTAGTGTGTTATTTATATTCATTCTTCAGCACTCCATGGGAATGTGACGAGTGGCCTGAGAATTGGCGATGGAGTTCATACAGGAGTTGTGCTGACCCAAGTAAAACAGTAAAGAAATAAAAAAGACTAGGAAAAAACTCCAGAGGCTTCACAGAAAGGGGATGCGGAGAAGATGCTTGCTTTGGTCAGCTGTTTGTACGATCAGCATTAACAGGCAGCAGCCATGTAGGGGCAGACAGGAAGAAAAACTATTTTAATTGACTTCAGAGAATCGAAGCAGCCTGTGAGCAGGAGCAGCAGGCATTTTTCCCTGCTGTGGACAACAACAACAACAGTAACTGTCATAGTTAGTGATGGCAACACTTGACATTTCCCTGTAACTCCTGCTTTCAAAGCTCCTTGGCCCCTTGTTTCTGTTGCAGACTTCCACACCCACTGTCTCCAGAGCCATCGGGCCATCTGCCTCCTCCCCTCCCCAGGGCTCAGAGAGACGCTTGGGCTGGTGGAAAAGGAGAGGCTGAGAATCACACAGCCCTCGGTCCCGACCTCCACTTTGTGGTCTCGGGTAACTTACTAAATTTCGACCATCTTTAGATTTCATGAATTGGGGGAAACCGTGGACCATCTTTAGTTTTCTCACCCATGAAACGGGAGAAACCGGGTGCACCTCAGGGTTTGGGGGTGCCCTTAGAGAAGCACATATCAGCACTCCAGCCACGGTAGCTAGTCATTTCCAGCCCCATTTGACACACAGGGAAGTTTAGCTAATGTTGCTAGTAAGTCTGTACTCACAGCCAAAATGTCCGCTGTCCCCCAGCCTGCAAATTAAAACAAAACGTGCTCCCAGGGCCCTGCAGTCTAACAGAATGCATGATGGCTGGAGGGAGGACCCTGACTCGTCCCAGCTCTTCACGTGTATAGAGAGTGTGCTGAGGCCATGTGCACGGACACCTCGCTCACGTCTGGACGTCAAACAGGCCGTGTCTGCGTGCCCTCTCCCTCCTGCCCCACGTCCAGCTGGATAGGAAGGAAACCCCATTGGCTCTTCCACCTCCGTGTAGTCATATACCTTTTTTTTTTTTTTTTTTTTTGCAGTTTTTGGCCAGGGCCAGGCTCGAACCTGCCACCCCCCATATATGGGGCTGACGCCCTACTCCTTGAGCCACAGGCGCTGCCCTAGTCATATACCTTTTTATTTTTCTTTTTTGAGACAGCATCTTACACTGTCCCCCCGGCTGGAGTGTAGTGGCCTGATCATAGCTCCCTATACACTTGAACTCCTGATCCTCCCTTCTCAGACTCACCAAGGGGACTGGACTCAGGCCTGAGCTCCCCGCTTGACATAGGCAGTGGACCCGCCATAGCTGACCACCCCCCAAGTTGACCTGATGTTCACAGACAAGACCTGCACGTGTCCTCGATGGAAGTTCCTCACGTTGACCACCTCTGTATGTTGACCTGCTTGTTCCCCTTGGGTCGTCAACCTGCAGAGGTGTTGTTGTATGTTTCCATATTCTCATCCCTTCCCCCCAGTCCCACTGCTGCTGTCTGACCTAGGACACACTGTCTGGAGCCCGGTTACTGACTCAGCCTCCTAACCAGGCTCCCTGTCGGTTCTCTAGCTTTCTACTGTCTATAGTAACAGAGCATGCAAGGAGATACTTGAAAACATAATTCAAACAATGCCATACCTCTGCCTTGAGCATTCCCAAGGCTTGAGTAGAAGCAAAAATTCTAAAACTGATCTACAAAGCCCGGCCTAATTTGGCCTCCGGCCCCCTCCCCTGCTGATCTCTGACCACACCTCTCACTGCCCTCCCTCCCCTCTCTCCTCAGCCCCTCGGGCCTCCACGGTGGGACTCAGAGGGGAGGGCTGGCTCACCTCCCCATATCCGTGAGGTTCCCTCCCACACCTGCTTCACGTCTTTACTCAAAGGTCACCTTGCCACGGACCTACTCTGACGCCTCTACTTAAAATTGCATCTTTCCTTGTTTCTGGCCCTCTCATCTCCCTAACCCCCTCTCCAGTTCCCGCAGCACCACCACAACCTCTGGGGTGAGTGACTTCTTAGGGCGTGTGTGGCCCGTCTCTCTGCTGAGCCATAAGCTTCACTCAGGCACAGATTTGTATCTGTCTGTTCACAGCTCTATCCTGAGCACCTCCACCAGTGCCAGCACACAGTAGGAACTCAATCAGTACTTGCTTAATAAATTAATAAATGGTCAGCTTTTGGGAGAAAGTCTCAACCTTCAAGACATTATAATTCTCCTTGTTTTTATTTGTCAAATGTAGTAGGGACAAAAATAAATGGATCACTTCAAAAATTTCTTTCAACTCTGGAAATTAATTAAAATTCACTCATGCATCAATCCATTTATTCTGTTTTGTTTTTTTTTTCTTTTTGTGACAGAGTCTTACTCTGTCTCCCTCGGTAGAGTGCTGTGGTGTCACAGCTCACAGCAACCTCAAACTCTTGCGCTTAAGTGGTTCTCTTGCCTCAGCCTCCCTAGTAGCTGGGACTACAGGCGCCCGCCACAATGCTCGGCTATATTTTTGTTGCAGTTGTCATTGCTGTTTAGCTGGCTCAGGCCAGGTTCAAACACCCTAGCCTCGGGGTTTGTGGCTGGTGTCCTACTCACTGAGCACCACCCCATTTATTCTTTTATTGAGCATTTACTAAATGCTGGGAATACCAAAAAAAAAAAAAATTTGAAATCAGTAGATTCCCTAATATCAAACACTTCCTACTCTGATGAGAGAAACAGACTTTCAAACCCATAAGCAGAGGACACTGAGGCAGGTGCTCTAGAGAGATGTGTGTGCATTCAGAGAAACGTGTCCCTAACTGTGCCGGAGTGAGGGGTGAATGTTGGAAGGCAGGGATGAAAGTAGGGGGAATAATCTACTTGAGAAGACGTCATAGAAAAGATTTATTACAGATGGATAAGAATTTGTAGATTGATAGGTAAGAATTTATAGATGACAAAGAGGGACATTTCCTAGGCAAAAGCATAGCAGTCCCTGTAGTAGTGGGGTGGGGTGGGAGTGGTTGGCTTGGGGTAGACGGGGAGCTAAGGCCTAACTGTGTCACCCATGGGAGCCCCTGGCTGGATTTCAAGCAAGGCAGTTGTGTGATCATATGTAAACCTCCAATACACCCTCTGCCAAGAGAGATTGGCGGTGAGGAGAATGAAATGGAAGGCTTCTGCCGAGGTGTGGTCCCTTGAGTCTAGGGGTCAAGCCTCAAATGCTTCATAGTGGTCATATACTAAACACATTATTGCGTAACCTGCTTTTCTTTCAGTTAGTATGTTATCAACGTTTCCTTATCTCTCTGTACAGATGCACTCACTTCTTACGCTTAATGACTCCACTGAATTCCATTCTCTGGCACCCCTAGTGTATGTGACAGGCCCCTTCTTTCAGATGAACGTATCTTACGATTTTTTTCTTTTAGCAGCTATGCCTCTCTTCATTGTTTTGACTATTCCTACACTAGAGTGCAGTCTAAAGTAATCTTAACTAATTTTGACAGATAACAACTGAGAAATAACTCTTTACGGTAGACGTCCTCTCTGTTTCACAGATGTGAAAAACTAAGGTTTAATGGAATAATTCCTTTCCCTAAAGTCATAGAACTACGAGGGGCCCAGACAGATTTCAATCCAAGATAAATATATACGTATATGGTCTTTCAGGCTCTGCCCAGGGCACTGACCGTTTGCGCAAATGCTCATGGAATCTGTGGTTGGGAAAAGCTTTACAGCTGGATAATTCATTCTCACACTCAAGTTTTATCAGGTGGGCAAAGCTTTTCATAACTAAGGATTCAGACCTTTCATATCTTTACCTCCTTAGAAGACCAATTTTGTCCTAAATTTGGCAGCCAGCGACCAGAGCACGTCCCCTTCTAAGTGCCAGGCAGATGGATGATTTTTACAAGAAGGCTGTGCTCTAACTTTATCAGCACCCTGACCTCAGAGGCCCTGATCCCCTGGCTTGGGCAGATGCGTGCAGGTGAGACCTTAGTGAGCACATGCTCTTGGGGGCCATCACTTCCAAGTGTCTTCATTAGGCACCGCACTGGTACACACACCTGTACATGGTGGCTGTCTAGCCTCTTCATCACCCACAAAGTGCTTCAGATGAATTATTCCATCTGATCTTAGCAGAAATCATGAATTTGAAGACCGTGGCTCAATGACATCACACCCTGAAAGTCGAGGAGGGAAAGGTCAATTTCCATCTACTAAATGTCAAGCAGACAGCCTGACTGATGGTTTTTACCGACGTGACCAAATCGATAGGGTGTTAAGTCATCTTGTTGACACTGATTAAATCAATACAGTCTGAGTGGGATGGACAGGCAGAGAACAACAGCAAGCATTTAAGCAGGGAGCACCCCGTGGCTTACGTGTATCCTTACATCCCCTTCCCTCCTCACACAATCCTGGGAGGCAGGCACTCTGACTATCCTCAGACTTGGGAAACTGAGTGTGAGAAAAGTTACACATCTTGCCCCAGATCATCCAGGTAATGGATTGGGCCGGAATTTGAGCTTAGGATTTAACCATTAAATTCTTCTGCTGTTGCTAATTGCTTGAAAAAAGCTGCAGGACCCAGGTGTTGGTGGAGGCGCCTGGCTCTGTTGTCTCTGCTGTCCTGCAGGTGAAGGGCAGTGCTGGGACCTGTCCCTGGGCCCCCTGTCAACAGTGAGCCAATAATTAGATGGAGCATGCTTGCTGTGCTGAATCAGGGTTTTCTTTTGTTACCTAGTGACAAAAGAGAGTCCTGGAAGTCACACACAAAGCCACCATGAGTTTCTTCTTTTGGATTTTTAAGCTTCAGTGCTTTGAGGTTGGGGGTGGGAAATAGAAGAATTTAAGCCTCAGAAAATCTCACTCTGCCGGGCACCTCCTGTGCACGGCTCCGGCGATGTGTGTGTTTATAAATACTTATTTCCTTGCCTGCATCGGAATCATTTGAGCCCCTTGTGTTTTGTACTTGAAAGGATCTTCAAAGGGTGTCATCCTCTCAGAAGTCTGGACATAAAGCTGCTTTCTGTCTGCTCTTTCTCTGGTTGCTTAACATCACGGTGGGTTTAGGTAGATTATCTTTTCCCTCCGTGGCTGTGGCCTGACTGTTCTTGTAGCCCAAGAACCTCTTAGTGTTCAGGGCTTTTCTGATGTTACAATGTGCCTCAGCAGAAGGGAAAAAAAAATGTGTTCAAAATTCGGAGCAATTTAAAAACTTTGATTTACTTCTTTCTCACTCATGATTGTTATTTCGGCAGACAGGGCTACAGCGCTTCCGGGAAGCCATCCCATCTGCAGGGCCTCTCCTGCTATTTTGACACTCGCCTTTCTTCCGTCCCCTACAAAGCAGACAAGGGAAACCACTATAGAGAAACTTAGGGGGACAAACAATTTTTCCAATAAAAATGGAGTTTTAATGCTATTTCTGCTCATCAGGAAGTTCATGGACAGGTAGAGGACCCCAACATTTTACAGCAAGGACCATCATCTGAATTGGATCTCTGCCCCCAAGGAAGCCTACTTTGGAGTATTGCAAAGAAGGAATGAGCGATGCACCTGTTTTTGCAAGAAATGACTCATTTTGAGATTAGACCCAAGGTCACAAACAGAAATGGTCAAGGGTTCACAACTTGTGGAATGTAAGTGTAGGAGGAGCTGGGCTGCTGCCGCATGAATATTAAGAGGCTAGGAGAGAAAGACCTGGATTTTGTTCAGTGCGTCTGCAAAGCAAGACCACTCACAGAATAATAAGAATTTTCTAGCTATAATCTCAACAAATAGAACATTCAAAATTATCGCCATGGGAAAAAGCAAAACTTGGTTATACTTTTTCATGCTTACTTTCTAATTTTGGATTGAGTTTATGTTAATTGTCCTGAGGAGTTGAGTGTTGGGAGATGACATGCAAACCTGTTGCCATGTAAACTTTTTGATGTCTAGGACATATGAGGGTCAGTCTTACCTGGACTTCACCCTGGAATCTGCTACAATCTATGCAACTCTGGGCAAGTCCATCATCTCTCTGAGGCTCAGTTTTCTTCTTTGATGTTGGACAAGGTTTAGTGGAGTCAATGGGGAGTCAATGAAGATGGTTAGATGACCTTGAAACTTTAAAAATCTGGGAACCCAATTAATGATTCTTATGAGCCTCCTATAAAAAAAACATTGCTGCTGATATACACAATATGTAGACTAATCTGATAGAAAACATTTTCTATTGAAATCAGTAAACCAATTTAACTGCAAACAGGAGTCTCTGTAGACATTTGGAGTCTATAAAATGTGAAAAAGGAATAGACAAGGTCTTTTATGAGGAACCATGGCCAGGCATCTCTTAATACTTGTTGTTAGAGACGGGAACAACAGTTTAGATATTTTCCATGAGAATTTCATTGCCACTTCAGGTCTAGAAAACAAAGTAATGCTTCAAAGAAAAACACAGACCCACAATTTGATTTTTTAAAACTGAATCATAGCTGTGTACATTAATGCAATCATGAGGTAAAAATGTGCTGGTTTTATATACAATTTGAAATATTTTCATCAAACTGGTTAACATAGACTTCTCAGCATTTTCTTAGTTATTGTATTAAGACATTTATATTCTACACCTAGTAAATTTCACAGGTACCCTTGTAAGATGCACCGTAGTTGTGGTTCCACCAATTCCCCTCCCTCCACCCATCCATCCCCCTCCCCTCCACTCCCTCTTCCCTTTCTCCTTCATCTTGGGCTATAATTGGGTTATAGCTTTCACAAGAAAGCTATAAATTGGTTTCATAGTAGGGCTGAGTACATTGGATACGTTTTCCTTCATTCTTGATATACTTTGCTAAGAAGAACATGTTCTAGCTCCTTCCATGTAAACATGTAAGAGGCAAATTCTCCATCTTTTTTTAAGGCTGCATAATATTCCATGGTGTACCACAATTTATTAATCCATTTGTGGGTCGATGGGCACTTGGGCTTCTTCCATGACTTAGCAATTATGAATTGGGCTGCAATAAACATTCTGGTACAAATATATTTGTTATAATGTGATTTTTGGTCTTCTAGATATATGCCTAGTAGAGGAATTATAGGATCGAATGACAGGTCTATTTTTTCTCCAAACATCTTTCCAAAAGGAACGTATTAGTTTGCATTCCCACCAGCAATGTAGAAGTGTTTGCTTTTCTCCACATCCATGCCAACATCTCTGATTTTGGGATTTTGTGATGTGGGTTAATCCTTACTGGAGTTAGATGATATCTCAAAGTACTTTTGATTTGCATTTCTCTGATGATTAAGGATGATGAGCATTTGTTCATATGTCTGTAGTCCGTGGGCCTGTCTTCTTCGAAGAAGTTTCTCTTCAAGTCCCTTGCCCACCCTGAGATGGGATCATTTGTTCTTTTCTTGCTAATACGTTTCAGTTCTCTGTGGATTCCATTTATTAAACCTTTGTTGGAGACATAACCTGCAAATATCTTCTCCCACTCTGAGGGCTGTCTGCTTGCTTTACTTGCTGTGTTCTTGGCTGTGCAGAGCTTTTTAGTTTGATCAGGTTCCAGTAGTGTATTTGTGATGTTGCTTCAATTGCCCGGGGGGTCCTCTTCAGAAAATATTCACCCAGGCCGATTTCTTCAAGAGTTTTCCTTGCACTTTCTTCTAGTATTTTTATAGTTTCATGTCTTAAGTTTAAATCTTTCATCCAGTGAGAGTCTATCTTGGTTAATGGTGAAAGGTGTGGGTCCAGTTTCAATCTTCTACAGGTCGCCAGCCAGTTCACCCAGCACCATTTGTTAAATAAGGAATCTTTTCCCCACTGTATATTTTTAATTGGCTTGTCAAAGATCAAATAATGGTAAGTAGCTGGGTTTATCTCTTGGTTCTCTATTCTGTTCCATACATCTACCTCTCTGTTTTTGTGCCAGTACCATGCAGTTTTGATCACTGTCAATTTATAGTATACTCTGAGGTCTGATAGCGTAATTCCTCCTGCTTTGTTTTTATTTCTGAATAATGACTTGGCTATTCGAGGTTTTTTATGATTCCATATTAAATATTATTATTTTATATGGAATTATTATCATTTTTTCAAGATCTTTATTATTATTTATGTACTTATTATTATATATTTAATTATTATTTTTTCAAGATCTTTAAAGTATGACAGTGGAGACTTAATAGGGATTACATTAAAACTGTATATCGCTTTGGGTAGTATGGACATTTTAACAATGTTGATTCTTCCCAGCCATCAGCATGTTATGTTTTTCCATTTGTTAAGATCTTTAGCTATTTCTTTCTTAGAGTTTCATAGTTCTCTTTATAGAGATCTTTCATATCCTTTGTTAGGTAAACTCCAAAATATTTCATCTTCTTTGGCACTACTGTGAACAGAATAGAGTCCTTGACTGTTTTTTCAGCTATTGTTGGTATATATAAAGGCTGTAGATTTATGAGTGTTGATTTTGTAGTCTGAGACACTGCTTGATCACTTCTAAGAGTTTTGTAGTAGAATCCTTGGTGTTTTCCAGATATAAAATCATATCATCTGCAAAGAGTGAAAGTTCAATCTCTTCTGACCCTATATGGATACCCTTGGTCACCTTTTCTTGCCTAATTGCAGTGGCTAAGACTTCCATCACAATGTTAAAAAGCAGTGGAAACAATGGGCAACCTTCCCTGGTTCCTGATCTGAGTGGAAATGATTTCAATTTGACTCCATTCAATATGATATTAGCTGTGGGTTTGCTGTAGATGACCTCTATCAGTTTAAGAAATGTCCCTTCTAGGATGCACCTGTGGCTCAAAGGAGTAGGGCACTGGCCCCATATCCCAGAGGTGATGGGTTCAAACCCAGCCCCGGCCAAAAACTGCAAAAAAAATCAATTAAGAAATGTCCCTTCTATACCAGTTTTCTTAAGTATTCTGATCATGAAAGGATGCTTGATATTATCAAAAGCTTTTTCTACATATTATCAAAAGCTTCTTCTACATCAATTGAGAGAATCATATGGTCTTTGTTTTTTATTTTTTTATGTGATGAATTATATTTATAGATTTACATATATTGAACCAGCCTTGAGACCCTGGGATAAAACCAACTTGGTCATGGTGAATAATTTGTTTGATGTGTTGCTGGATTCTGTTTGTTAAGATCTTGTTGAATATTTTTGCATCAATATTCATTAGTGATATTGGTCTATAATTTTCTTTTCTTGTTGGGTCTTTTCCTGGTTTGGGGATCAAGGAGATGTTTGCTTCATAGAATGTGTTGGGTAGTATTCCTTCTTTTTCTATATTTTGGAAAAGGTTGAGTAATATAGGTACTAGTTCCTCTTCAAAGGTTTGGCAAAATTCTGACGTGAAGCCATCTGGTCCCAGGTTTTTCTTTTTAGGGAGATTTTGTATAGTTGATTCTATTTTGGAACTTGATATAGGCCTGTTCAACATTTCCACTACATTCTGGCTAAGTCTTGGTAGGTGGTGTGTTTCCAAGTATTGGTCAATTTCCTTCAGATTTTCATACTTCTGAGAATAAAGTTTCTTGTAATATTCATTAAGGATTTTTTTGAATTTCTGAGGCATCTGTTGTTATTTTGTTTTTACCATTTCTGATTGATAAAATTAAAAATTTTACTCTGTTTTTCCCAGTTAGGTTAGCCAAAGGTTTATCTATTTTATTGACCTTTTCTAAACACCAACTTTTTGATTTATTAATCTGTTGTATAATCCTTTTGTTTTCAATTTCATTTCATTCTGCTCTAATTTTGGTTATTTCTTTTCTTCTGCTGTATTTAGGGTTGGAATTTTCTTCCTTTTCCAGTTGCTTGAGATGTCACATTAAGTTGTTAATTTTCTCTTTCTGTTCTCTTGAGAAAGACTTGCAGTGCTATAAATTTCCCTCTTAAGACTGCCTTTCCTGTATCCCAGACGTTCTAATAATTCATGTCTTCATTATCATTTTATTCCAAAAATTTGGTAATTTCCTTCTTAATCTCATCTATGACCAATCTATCATTCAGCATTAGGTTATTTAGCTTCCATGCTTTTGTATGAGTATGCAGATTCCTGTTGTTACTGAGTTCAACTTTAATTACATGATGGTCCAAGAAGATGCAAGGAATAATTTATATTCTTTTAAATTTGCTGAGGTTAGGCTTGTGACCTAAGATATGATCAATTTTGGAGTATGTTCTGTGGGCTGATGAGAGAAGAATGTGTATTCAGTTTTGTTAGGGTGAAATGTTCTGTAGATGTCTGTTAAATGCAAATTTTGAATGGTTAAGTCTAAAATGTCTTTTCTTAGCTTCTTATTGGAGGATCTATGCAACACTACCAAAGGAGTATTAAAATCTCTGACTATTGTGGAGCTGGAGGAAATCAAGTTTCTCACGTCTGTTAGAGTTTCTCTTATAAATTGAAATGCATTCTGGTTGGGTGCATAAATGTTAATAATTGAAATCTCATCATGTTGAGTGTTACCCTTAACAAATATGAAGTGACTATCCTTATCTTTCCTTATTTTTGTTGGTTTAAGCCTATTGTATCTGTGAATAAAATTGCAACACCTGCTTTTTTCTGCTTTCCATTTGCCTGAAATATAGATGACCATCCCTTCACTCTGAGTCTATATTTATCTTTTAAGGTAAGGTGAGATTCTTGTATGTAACAGATATCTGGCCTGAGTTTTTGTATCCATTCAGTCAACTTGTGCCTCTTTAGGGGACAATTTAAGCCATTCACATTAATTAAGAATATTGATAAACCTGGTAGAATTTTGGGTATCGAGTTTTTCAAAAGTCCATTGGACATTTTTAATCCTTTCACCACTGTGGAAGTTGGAATTTGATCAAAAGTTTCTGAGTGAGTTTACTTTTGTGGTGGAGGATTTTTCTGGTTATTATGGAGGATAGGTCTGAGAATACCCTGCAGAGGTGGTTTAGTTGTGGCAAATTTCTTCAACATGGGAATGTCATTAAAGTATTTAATTTCTCCATCATAAATGAAATGCAGTTTAGCTGGATACAGTATCCTGGGTTGAAAGTTATTTTGTTTTAGGAAATTAAAAGTTGATGACCACCCTCTTCTAGCTTGAAAGGTTTCAGTGGAAAGATCTGCAGTCATTCTAATGCTCTTCCCCTTGTAGGTTATGGTTTTCCTCCATTTGGCTGCTTTCAGAATTTTCTCCTGCATATTAACTTTAGTGAAGTTAATTATGATGTGCCTGGGGGATGTCTTATTTGGGTTGAGTCTTGCTGGGGTTCTAAAACTGTCTGCTATGTGAATTTCAGAATCTCTTGGCATATCTGGAAAGTTCTCCTTCATAAACTCATGAAGAAGAGCCTCTGTGCCTTGAGAAGCAACTTTGTCTCCAGGGATTCCTATAAGGCGAATATTAGTATTCTTCAAATTATCCCAGAACTCTTTGAGAGAATGATCCATTTTTGCTCTCCATTTCTCTTCCTCTTTGAGAGTTTGGGAGTGTTAAAAGCTTCATCTTCAATGTCAGAAATCATTTCTTCTGCTTGCTCCATTCTGTTACTGAGGGATTCTACTGTATTTCTCAGATCTTTGAGGACTCCAAATTCTTGTCTCAATGTATCAAAATCTTTGGTGATTTTGTCTTTGAATTCATTGAATTCTTGAGACAACTTTTGAAATACTCCTTGAATTTCTAATTCCAACTTTACCTCCATTCTATTAATCTTATTTGCAATCCAGATTCTGAATTTGATTTCTGACATCTCAGCCATTTGTTTATGAATAGGATTTTCAGTTGTGTCTGCCATATCTTTCCTTGGGGGAGTTGATCTACTCTGGTTATTCATGTTATAGTTTTTCCTCTGATTCTGCCCCATGATTATTTTACACTGTTTGGCTAGATGAGCAGATAAGGTGAAGATGAGTTGGGGGGCTCCTTGAGTGGTGATTAACCAGCCCTTTGCCCAAGAACAGGGATTGGTGTCTGTACCTTTGCAAAGGACTCGTACAGTGCTAAGGCCTCAGACACTGGGGACATACTTGGTATGGTGGGGCTAAGCAGCTCTGTCTTGTTTTCAGCTGGTCTTTTGTCCTACTCTAGTGAATCAGTTACTCTGGGTTGAAGTCTCAGCTGTGGAGAAATACCAGGAATTATGTCACCCTGCCCCCCATGACCAATAACTGGAAAAGGAAAATGAAACCTTCCCACAACCACACACCCAGGGTACCACTTTGGACAGTCCTCAGGTGATTGGTCCAGTCCGAGAGATCCAAATCAATTGTCTCAGTCAGCACCTAGTCTCAAGTGGGACAGTTCAAAAGGTCTCCAGCAACTAGATAGGAGGGGTCTGCTGGCAGCTAAGTATTACTCATTCTGGTGCTCTGTGGAGTCAGAAGGACCCCTCTAACAGCAAATGAATTAGTCTGGGAAGGTTGATGCCTCCTTTCCCACATTGCACTTCTGTCATACCCAGCCACTGGTAACCCTGAAGGGCTGTGACCCAGTTCCCTCCAATGAGCAGATGCTCCTCTAGGGGTTTGCACCTGCCTGAGTCACAGGGAGATCTATGCCTCCTCAGCCAGGCCTCCACACTCTGCCACCATCCAGCAGGGGGAGCCGAGGCCTGACAACCTCGGGTAATTAATGGAAGCTGGGGTGGTTCACTGAGTTCCAGCCCCGCCCCTGATTGATGTTGCTGACACTTATATTTTTGCAGAATTTGTGATTCTGTCCTGGCTACATTTCCCTGAAGACCAGGTGCTATTTGAGTTCACAGAAACTGAGACTCAGCCCCAGTCTGTGCTGCTGCCCAGAGCTGGTGTGTCTGTCTCTGTTGCAGTCTGTGTTGGAGTGGGTGCAGTTAGAGCTCACACTCAGCTCTGAGTTCCAGTCTCTGCCTGCCTGCTTTTGTCTCAGCTATGATCCCGTGAGGGCTGGGTGCTTCCTAGGCTCACTAAAGCAGTCCTCTGGCTTGGCCCCACTCTGGGAGTATGCCATCTCTGTGGATGCGTCTTCTATTCTCCATCCCTGCCACACCACGCCCAGGGAGGTACCACCTCAGGCATACCCTGTACTCACAGAGCCTGCATTACCATCCCAGATTTGTTCCACCAGTGTCTCCCTCTCCCATACCGTTCCTTCAGTCCCCCATCTTCTCCTTACCCCCATGCCACAGAATCAGCACAGACCTGCAACAACCCATGCCCTGTCCACACCTCAAGAAAATGCCCAAGAATCTGGACTCCATGGGGGACAGGCTTCCAGACCTCAGGGAGAGTGGAGGGGAGTTCTGGGAGTTCAGAATTGCAGGTAGAGAATATGTACAATTTTATATAGTTTTATGCCTGGCAGGAGAGTGCCATGGCACCTAGTAGGTGAAGGAGGTCTGGATTTTAGAAGGTATTTCCCACGGGATAAAAATGGGAGGATGTTTGAACTCTGCTTGCTTGTTTATAGAACGTATACTGTGAACCGTTCTCTTGGGGGAGGGGACTCCCGTCTGCTTGGCAATTGATTTTGTACATATTGTTTGTATCCTTGGGGGTCACAGTTCACCTCAGCAGGGTTGATGTGTGATCTTCAACCTTCTCTCTTGGCTCAGCTCCAAACCATCAGCTTACTTGCTAAATTTCTGTCCTTTAACTCTCCTTCTGGATGGGAGTCTCTGTGGAAAGCTGGCTCCAGTTGGCCATCATGCCTCAACGCCCCCACAATTTGATTTTTTCAAACTTTGCTGTTCTTACACCTAGAGGAAAGATGTCTGAGCTGCTGTGTCGCTGGTGCTGCACACATGAAATAGCTGGTCCTGTGGACTGAAAGTACAAGCTTGCAAGAAGTGAGAATCCCCAGAGATGCAGGAGAGCCTCAAGTAACCTCTGCTGTGGCTATATATTGAAACAATATACAACAAGTGTGGGGGGCCCCATAAGGACTACGTACTTAAGGATCGCTAGGTGCTCTTTCCCCATGGGCTTGACTCTCACCCTGAAGCACCACAAACACTCAAGGTCCAACACCTGCTTACTAAGGAGCGACTGATCTCATCTCATTAGAGCACTAATTTCCTTGAGGGCTTTTCTCCAGGCTGCAAACCATCCCCAGGTCGGCCAGGAGACTGTCCTGCTCTCAGCATTTCCCTCAAGAACAGGTGACTCTTCTTATAAGCATGGTGCTCAGTCTCCTACAGAAAGATTCAGAGGAACTGAGTCTCCAGTGATTCATCCACCAGAGGGTAGAGCTCCACCTCCCAGCCTCATGAACAGACACTACTGAGGCAGAACCCCCCGGCAGCATTTTGTTCTTCTCGTTGGGTTCAAGTACTTTTTGTGGAAGATTTTATTTAGTTTTCAATTCCTTTAAAGTAGGATTTCCATTTTATAGCCAAAAGAAAGAAGTGTATACCAATCCACTTCTGTTGGGTTAGTTAACCTTGGGGAGAAGTCACCCCACTTACACACATTTGTCAAACTAGCCAGGGAGTCCCCGAGCAGTCAGCGACCTTGAAATTAGGGTTGGGTGGACTTCGGCTTTCATTTTATTGTTATTTAATTAGTTAACTGAAATGAAGTAAAGCTGAAACACTTGTCATCACTTGTTATCAAATATGCTTCACAAAATTCATACACCATCATACTAGCAGCAACACCCCAGCCTTCCTCAGCTTCCTGTCCTTACATGCTGTCTCTCCAAACCAACCCCTGGATCCTGCAGGTTATTTACCTGTTCCCTAAGTATAAAGTCTATCGTCCCAAAGGCATAATTACCTTCTTGATCCCAGGAAGCACGTTTTGTGCTTTTTCTTATGGCTTCAAACAAATGAGTATAGTGTTTTCTCAGTATATAACAAACAGCTGAGATGCAGAAATTATTTAGTGCTGGCAATAACAGAGGTTCTTGGTAGAGTTCATGGTTAATAATTTTGGTTAATGCTCCCAAGGCGAATTAGAACCTAATTAGATATCATCGCATATTATGTGCTGATAGTTTCATGCATTTAGGCATCTTTTTCTTACTGTTTTGTAAGTTCCATGAGGGTTGATGTTCTTCACACACTTTCAGGTCTGTCTTACTTTTTAGATCTATTAAACATATATAAGTACATAGTAAATACTTAACCAAGCCCTTTATCCCAGTGCCCTAGACTTACCACAACATGCTTGTTATATCCTGGGTAATTTAGAAAAGCGTTCTTTGAATTCACCAGCTCCCTAAAATAACGCAGTTGACCTCTGTGTTCACAGACAGACGGAAAATCCAGCAATCCGTCTGCAGGCTGCAGCATTATACCCTGATAGCTGCTTTTTCCTCTGGGTCCGACTTATGTTATGGCTCTGTTTAGAATAGTTGTGAGTGTAACACAGCAAAATGGGAAGTGAAGAAGCTGGTACAGTAACTCAGAAGTCAGAGGATGTAAATGTCAACATAGCTATCTTATAATGCACTTGACTTCAGAGCTATGGTCTGCGGTGAAAGCTTTAGTAGAAGGCCCCAGGCAACAGAGTTCATTCCCTCTTGGAATGTTCTCCTGTCGAAACTAAGAGAATCAGAAGAGCAGCTTCCACCATGGAGATGCTTATGATGTTCTGGTCCACTCGAAGCAGCACGTTTTCAGAGCAGGCTACAGCCCTGCAGTCTCTGGCTCACACAGGTGCGTGCATTCTGTCCAAAGTGCAGGACGCTGCTGAGCTTGCTCCAGGCCTCGGGGTTAGCGGGCAGAGGGGTAAGAATGCAACCTCTGTCCGTGTGCCTCCCATGCTGCTTTCTACCTTCTCTCTGCCTGGCAGCCTTAACAAGTGGCAGTAGAATGTATACTACCTGCTCCCATGTGGGAAGTTCGCATTTCATCTTCATCACGTTAAAGTTTTCCCAACTCTCCAATGTAATATGCATTTTAAAACTTTTCTTTTTATTTTGAGACAGGATCTCACTTTGTTACCCATGCTAGAGTACCATGGCATCAGCCTAGCTCACATCAACCTCAAACTCCTGAGCTCAAGTGATCTTCCTTCCTCAAGTCCCCAAGTACCTGGGACTACAGGTGCCACCACCACACCTACCTGAGTTCTTTTTCTGTTTTTAGTCTCACTCTTGCTCAGGCTGGTCTCAAACACCTAAGCTCCAGTGATCCTCCTGCCTTGGTCTCCCAGAATGCCAGGATTACAGGCATGAGCCACCACGCCGGCCCATTAAACTATTTCTTGGTATGATCATACTTATCTGACAGTCCATCCACTCCTCCTTTACAAGAGATGGGACTATAAAAGTGAGATATTTTCTCTGTGGCCTTTTGGGTTTTCCCAGGTATGGTGGTGTAGATGCTAGAAGGGGCTACACCACCAAGAGTAGTGCCAGGTGACCTAATCAGGTCTCAAGGGAGGCAGGAGGCGTCTCTATCGGGGACCGAATCTACCTGGGTTCCTCTTAACCCTGGTTCCTTGATATATAGGGGACCAGAGAGGGTGAGTGGACACCCTTGTCACTCCTCTGATTATGGGATAAAGAACAGAGAAGACGGCTCTTAGAAGGTCACAGCCAGGTGGTAAATCTCCTAATGCGTTGGTGGTTCTGCTCTCCACCTGCGCCCCAGTGGTCCATAATGTGTTCTTAAATTGTGAATTCTTTCTGCCCCCGAGGAGCTGGACAACACTGGCTTGGAACTCCCATATTTCTCCCAACAGTCCTCAAATTCTCCAGCAGCTTTTGTTCCCCTGGGTACACTGGACTGTTCCCCGGCACCCTTCTCCCCTGGGCACCTTTCAACTCACAAACTTCCACTCAGATTTCAACACCCAAGGCAGCCGAGTGCTGAGTTGAATGGCTGAGGCTGAGGGGATAGGCTCCCTCCCCACAGGAGCCCTTGAGAGGAAACAGTGCTCAGTTCTTCAGAGGGAACAGCTGGGGGGACACGGCCCTAGGGCCACCCACCCCAGTACCCTGTGGATTCACTCCCTATTTAACCTCTGTCTCCATCCCTCTGTGAGCTCCCTTCCTCCCTTCCCCCTCCCACGCAGGTCCTTTTAGTGACTGAATTATTTTTTTAAAGTAAACTTTTTTGAAGAGCAGTTTAAGGATCACAGTAAAATTGATCAGAAAGCACAGAGATTTCCCAAATACTTCACAGAGCCGCGCCCATTCCCAGCTTCTCCCCACGACACCTGTTCATGCTGTCGCTAAACCTCCACTGACGCATCATTATCACCCGAGTTCATCGTTTCCACTTGGGTTCACGCTGGGTATTGTACGTTTTATGGGTTTGGACAAATGTATAAGCATGTACCCATCAGTGTAGCATCAGACTGAGTCATCTCACTGCCCTAAAAGTAACAACACTCGCCTATTCATCCCTCGCACCCCAGACTCTGGCCGCCACTGATCTTTTTATTGCTTCCATATTTTTGCCTTTTGCAGAATGTTTAATAGTTAGAATTGTACAGTGTGTACCCTTTTCAGGTTGGCTTTTTAAATCAAATACGATACTATGCAATGAAGTTCCTATCATGTCCTTTCCTGGCTAGCTCATTTCTTTTATCACCAAATCCTATTTGATTGTCTAAATGTACCACAGTGTACTTACCCATTCACCTACCCTAGGACGTTTTCATCGCATCTGAGTGCTGTAAACACTCCTGTTCCTTCCTTTTAAGTAGCACAATATCAAGTCATTCCCGTTTCCCTAGAGATTTGGAGTGATACGTCCTCAGGGCCTCATCTCCCCTGCGGACTTTCCCAGGAGCGCTTTCAAAGTCGCTCTCTCCTGAATACTGAAGGCAACTGCTCAGACTTGGAATTCTTTCATCTCACTGTGAAATGCAGATGAAATAGTTCTCCTGTGCCTGACTCATGCCAGAGGAAAAGGACATCCAGAGAGCTTGGGGAAAGGCCAAGACATGGAATGGTACAGTTGGAGGGTTGGTGCACTCAGCCCCAGGACTCCCCTGTGCACCCCCAGATCCCGTCTGGGCCTGCAGCTGCCAGCCCCTCGCTGCTGGCTTTGCTATTACAAGTAGCAACTGGAGCTTCAGAGGGTCCTAGCTGGGCCCTGGAGCTGCCTGGCCCTCCAAAGTCTGCAGGGACCTCCACTGAGACCTATGCGGAAGGAACGTGGGGTTGCGTAGCGGCATCCTCGGAAAAAGCCCTAGAAACTGGGAGTCCCCTGAGGTCACTGCACTATTCACAGACTCGCCACGGCACAGAGCTGTACCAGTATTTCTCTTGCTTTATTCTTCCAAAGGACAGAAAATCCAAATGAATGGACAGCGCCTGCGGCTCAAAGGAGTAGGGACCTTCCCCCTCTCCCCCCGCCGGAGGTTGAGGGTTCAAACCCAGCCCCGGCCAAAAACTGCAAAAAAAAAAAGAAAAGAAAAAAGAAAGAAATAAAAAGAAAACGAAATTCCAAATGACTAAAGATCATAAGAGATTCAAGAAAAGCCAAGACACTACGAGAACCAGAACAGCCAAACAGGGGTAAAAATGACTTTAGAAGATGTGGGTCAATGGAATCAGAAAACAACTAAAATAAATGTAATTTCCAGGGGTTCAATAAGTTACTGTAACCACAAATAAGAAAAAAAATGCAGTCAGTGGATGAGAAAGCAGTCTTAAGTTTCATAAATATGATTGCTAAATAAAATAAGAAAAATTTCAGTGCAAGGGTTGGAAGATAAGGTCAAAATAATCTCCCAGAATATAGACCCAAATTATCAAGAGATGAGACAAATAACAGAAAACATTAAGAGATGTGGGCAGCGCCTGTGGCTCAGTGGGTAGGGTGCTGGTCCCGTGTACCCAGGGTGGCGGGTTCAGGCCGCCCAGGCCAAACTGCAACAAAGGAATAGCTGGGCGTTGTGGCAGGAGCCTGTAGTCCCAGCTACTCGGGAGGCCGAGGCAAGAGAATCGCCTGAGCCCAGGAGCTGGAGGTTGCTGTGAGCTGTGATACCACAGCACTCTACCGAGGGTGTCTCTAAAAAAAATTAAAAAGAGATGCCGAGATGGCCCAGCATCCCACTACTAAACAAATGCAAAAGTAACAGCTAAACAGGAAAATTCTACTTTCCTAAAGCACTATAGGATAACTGTAACTAATGACAATTTAGTGTATATTTTCACATAGCTGTAAGAGCAGATTATGAATGTTCCCAACATAAAGAAACGGTAAACATTTAAGGTGCTGGATATTCTAATAACCCTGATTTCATCATTGCATGTTTATACATATAGCAAAATATCACACTGTGCCCCATAAATATGTGCAAATATTTTGTCAATTAAAAATAAAAGGGCAGCGCCTGTGGCTCAAAGGAATAGGGTGCCGGCCTCATATGCCAGAGGTGGCGGGTTCAAACCCAGCCCCGGCCAAAAACTGCAAAAATAAATAAATAAATAAATGAGAGTTTTTAGAAAGAGATAACCAAGAAAACAAATACTTTACCAAGAAAATGACACAAGAATAGTCCCTAAACAGAAGAAAGGCCCAAATCTCCCAAAGCAAAGCCAAATTAATGAGAAAGACCCACATGTAGAAACATCATTGTGAAATCCCAGGCTACAGGGGATAAAGATAAGCTCCTAAAATCCTCGAGAAAGAAAGAGGAAAAAAATAGATCTACGCATAGAGAAATGAGGATCAAACTGACGTTTGCTAGAAAATATTGGACGGAATCAGATTGGCATGAAAAACTGTGGGAAAAAAAGGATGACAGACTGTATAAGAAAGATGAAGGCCCAACATGGCATGGTGTTTCAGCAAATCATGAATAATAGGGAAAGAAGGTCTTTCTGAGAACCCTGTGGTACAGAATGTTGGCGCTGGAAACGTGGAGAGGTACACAAAAGGTTGTGCAAACAATTTCAGAAAGCAGCTGACATGCAGAAGCCCAGACCAAGATTCTAAAAGAAAGTCTCTGTACAGGGAGGCTTCAGGAGGGTGAAGACAGAGTGGCCATTACTGCAAGTCTCTTACGATGCTGCAATCCCCTTACACAGGTGCATGGCAGAGTTTTTAAAATACATTTGTGGCAGCCCCTTGCCTTTTCTTTGTCAGGACAATGGGGGCCTGTTCACTGTCTATGGCCAATGTATCTTGCTTTATAAGCCTATACCTTGCTCTTACTGTGTAAATATAGCTCTATTTTAATCAGTAGACTTTGTTAAAAATAAATAAAATAAAATACACTGGTTGCCGTACTGCAGGGAATTAAGGGGAGTAGGTATTTCATGCCTGGCACTGGGTGATAAAGCTGAGAGCGGCTTTCTGCCCCTCCTCTGGATTCAGCTCTGTGGGAACAGTGTTGGAACAGGAACACTGTGCTGCCTGAGGCCACCAGGTTGCTGAAAGAGGTAATGGGTGAGAGGTCAGAGGGGAAAGTGCATCAGGCCAAACATGAGCAGCGGAGTCCACCTGCATCTTCTCAGAAGGACACTGCCAATCCGGAGAGTACTGGTTTCCACACGTTTTTGAAATTCATTTATGCAACCAGTATTCACTATGCACCAGCAGCTTTGGTAGGCACAGGAGACTAAGGACGAATAAGACAGAATTCCTGCTCTCCTTTTAAAGGAAAAAAAAAATACAATTCTCTCAGGAAAATGGGGAAAGTTGTTAAATGATTTTCAAAACTCATTCACTATAGAATGTTTTGCAAATTAAAAGTAGACAAGAACTCTTACCATGATAAATTATGGTAAGAGATAAATTACCCATCAAAAACCTATCAAAACATCATGCATCAAGGTTAGACTTAGGAAAACAGACACGCCGTATTTCCACTTCTATTCAGCATCATAATGGAGGTGATGTTCACTGTTCAGTTAGAAAAGATATAAGAAATAAGAAGTAAGAATTGGAAAAAGAGAGAAAAATATTGCCCTTACTTTCAGGTAAAATTTCAGCATAGATAATCAAGAGAAACATTTCACAATTTATCCAGATTGATATAGGAGCCCAGTAATATGTTTAAATGCAAATAGTTTGATGCTACATGGTAGTGAACCTGGAAACTGACCTAAACATCCATTGAAATGTGATGTGTTAGTGAGATAAAGGTGTCATCATAATTTGCAGATGAAGAAGACATTTTCAAGAAAGGTGCTGTGACAACTGGTTATCTGTGTGGGTGTTTTAGATTTCCTATCTCCCACAATACAACTCTAAATATATAAAAGGCCATATACTAAATGTATAACTTTAAGCTTTTGAAGAAAATGTAGAGGAACATTTTTGTCACTTTTGAATAGAGAAGTGTTTCTAGAATGGAAAATGCTGACATAAGTGATCACCTAGAAATTTTAAATGTATTTCTATTAAAAAGCATCCTACTTAAAGCAAAAAGATAAACTGAAGCCTGTAATAAAGTATTGCAATGTATGTAACTGGCAAAAGGATTGGTATTTAATATATATAGATATATGCATATATAATTTAATATATACGTAGAAAATTGGGGCTATGTAAAATATATAAATACACTATTTAAGACACATAAAATCAGGTCGAGATATATGGTTTGCATACATGTATGCATGTGTACATATGTATAAAAGGAACAAACAAACCTAATAGAGAAAAAATAGGCAGAATAAATACTTCATAGATGAGGAAGCCTGAATGTCAATGAGAATTCTCACGCAGATAGGCCTGTAAATTGGGTCAAACCCACTTTGGAGAGTAATTTGGTAGTATTTATTAAGTTGAAATGTGAATATCCTTTAACCTAGTACTTTAGCGTCTAACGATAGGATTAGAAAAATGTTTGCACTGCTTGTGGCAGCGCAGTTTCCGATAGCAAAACGTGGGAAACAGCCTCCATGCTCACCCTCCCTCTATAGGTTTCATAATTAAATTATTATATGTTCATAGGTGGAATATTATACATCACCAAATACATAGCAACTAAAAACGCAAGTGTGGATAACTATAAAAAGATAATGTCAGGTGTAGAAAAGCAAGTTGCAAAATATCAATGCTGTATATAACATTTTTAAAATAAAACAAAAATTTTCAAATTTCTTTTGATACTTACATATGTAAGAATAATACAAAAGCTGCAAAGAAATGACAAATAGCAAAGTCGGTTACCTATGGGAAGAAAGACAAAGGCACGAAACCTGCAAAGGGCAAATGAGGGCTTCAATTATTTATAATAGTTTATTACTTAAACATACTAAAGTAAATATGGCAGATAAAGCGGTGGATATAAGGTTTTCATTTTCTTATTTTCTTTTTTTGTTTTTTTTTCATTTTATTATTTTCTATAGCATTCTGCATGTTTTTAAGTTTTCACAATAAAAACTACAGTTGTTGCCCAACTTACAATGATTAAACTCATGATTTTTCATCTTTACAATGGTGCAAAAGTGACACACATTTAGCAGAAACCCCACTTGGAGTTCTGAATTTTGACTTTTCCCCAGGCTAGCAATGTGCCATATGATACTCTCCTTTGATGCTGGGTGGTGGGTGGGGCAGCAGCCTTGAGCCCCGGCTCCCACTCAGCCAGGCCACCACGGGGGTGAAGAACTGACAGTATGCTGTGTTGCCACATGATTTTCCTAAGTACGCTGATGTCTGAGGTTGGCTGGGCTAAGTTATGATGTTTAGTAGGTTAGGAGTCTTAAAGGCATTTTTGACTCAGGATATTTTCAACTTATGATGGCGTTATAGAGACATAACCCCATTGTAAGTTTAGGTGCATCTGTATTTTCTACACATTTAATAAAATAATGCTGTATGTCCCAGTTACTCATTCTGCTCCGCAAACCATTCTATTATGGTCCCAGATTCTCTGGGTCAGGAATTCAGGCAGGGCAGACATATTTTTCTCTGCACCATGATGTCTCGGGTCTCAATGTGGGAGACGTGAAGGCTGAGGTTGCATTGACGACGGAGGCTGGACTCATCTGGAGGCGTCTCCACTCACACGCCTGATAGGTCATACTGGCATTCAGCGGGGGCCTCATGGCGCAGAAACCCCTACACACGGCCTCTCCTGTGCCTTGAGCTTCTTCATAACATGTCTTCTTTAGGATAGGCAGACTTCTTATGGTGGCCCAGGGTTTCAAAGGTGTGTGTCCCAAAAGAACCACACAGAAGCTTCATGGCCTCTTATGACTAGTCTCAGGATCTTTTTAGCATCACTTACAATGGCATTCAATTTTTGTCAACTAGTTCAGCCCAGACTTAAGAGGAAGAAATGTAGATCCTCCTTCTCAGTGAGAGAACTGTCAAAACCTTGGCTTTAAAACCAGCCACGTCCAATCTCTGGACAGTAGTTATTTATATTCCTCCCATTCACTTTTGTTTTGTACTCTGCGTTCCTTACAGTTCAAGCTAGCAATGTTTCTGCTAGAAAAATTCTCCTGAGTACTTTTGGATTGTCTATAGGAATTTGAGTATTCATTTCATCAGCCACAATTCCAAAATGCTCTCAAAATTCTTTGAAGACATATTGTTTAACTGAAAAGATCTTCTAGGCACATCATTACAATTTTAGAAGGCCTTTTGACTGTCTGAGATGTTCTGTATTTATCTTTTCTTATACTTTCTGTGATTTTTACAAAGTATCTTATGGTACCATTATGGATTTGGTCTTTGGCCTGAGAACTTTTCATAATTTGGAAATTGCTGGCCCAAAAGAATCATTTGGGCCCATTATATTTTCTCCAAATTCCATTCAAAAGTTGATTAATTTATTATTTGGTTCCTCTCTCACGCTACCCACCATATTACAGGCACTGGAAGCGAGGGCAACTTTCACACTGTGCCAGAAATCTCCTTAGGTAGCTCATCAAGTTCATATCCATGTTAAATGTTGCATTTTTCATACTAATATGGAAAACAGTTTTATTGCACTCCCCTCCACTACATAGCAAGCGTTTCTTTTCCTCCAGCTTCCACTATTAATCTCACTTTCCTTTAAATCCCTATTTTTAGTATGCTCAAGGCCCTTTAGACTTACGCCAATGTAATTCTTGATGCCCTTCTAGCTTTCACTAAACTTCTTTTCAAGATCCTTTAATCCTTCATTGACAGTCTCCTCAAGGCTGCTTGGTCCCAAAGCCAATGCTACAATATTTTAGCTTTTTCTTTTCATCACAGTAGTATCCACTCCTGGGACCATAGTCAGTACCAGTTACTATTGCCATATATCAAGCTATCCCCAAACTTAGCAGCAAACAGCAACCAATTACTTACACCCCTGGCTTGTAAGGGTCAGGAATTCAGACAGCGCAGTGCTTCATCGCGTCTCCTCAGGGGGGAGGCGTGAAGGCCGAGGAGGAAGCAATGACTGAAGTCTTCACCTACATGTCCGGCAGTGGGCTGTGGCCCTTGACTGGGACTTCAGATGTTGGCTGGAGCGATTTCACTTGGCCTCCTCCCTGTGACCTGGACTTCAGAGGAGGACGACGTCTTCCACGTGCCTCAGAAAACCCAGGGGGAAGCCGCATAGTCTTATCGGACCTAAGCAAGTTTGGAATGCTGTAGCATCACTTCCGCTGCTTTCATTTGGTAACAAGCTGGTCACCGAGGGCAGTTTGCTTTGAATGGATAAGACCTACACCCCAACTCTCAAAAGGAGGAAAATCCAATGATTTGAACACATCTTTTTAATTCACCGCAATCGAGACTGGGAGATTTTTTGAGGCGCCTTTCCAAAGGTCACCAGCTCTCTCCATTTTCCCTGATTAGCCCCCTGGAAAGGCTAGGTCCAGCAGTGGACATCCAGTTCTCTGACCAATAGATCCAAGACTTGGATGTGATGAAGTCAGGAAGAGAACTCCACTCAGGCACATGGCAGAGTCCCTTTACAGGAGGAGCAAACACGGGGGTTCCCTTCGTCAAGTATTTGGAAACTCACAGAAACAGCAGGACAGTAGCCAGACAGGAGTTTCCTTATTTGCTAAGAAACCTCTTCTCATTTTCTAGGGCTCTAATTACAAAGTACCACAAGCTCGGTGGCTTTAACAGCAGGAATTTATTGTCTCAGAATTCTGAGGACTATCCGTCTAAGACCAGGGCGTCATCCCAGTGGGTTTCTTCTGAGACCTCTCTCCTGGGCTTGCAGAAGGCCGTCTTCCCCCTGTGTCTTCAAATAGTCTTCTGTCTGTGTCACGCCCTCATCACCTCTTCCTGTACGGACACAAGGCCTACTGGATCAGAGCCCCATCTAACGACCTCATTTTATGTTACTTATCTCTCTAAAGACATGATCTCCAAATACGGTCATGTTCAGAAATGTTGTAGGGTAAGACTTCAACATATATTTTGGGGGATTACACGGTTCAGCCCCACCACCCTCCTTAGACAGAGAGCTCCTCAAGGGTGGACAGTGAGTTCATTTCATCTCTCTACCCAGGCGCCTGGCACAGACTGGGATCGTGGTATTTTCTTGACAAATAGTTGCTGAATTTATACCTGTCATGGTGATAGTTCATATGCTTTTTATTTGGACAAAGTGACACTACATATTTTATTGAGTTAATCTTTAACCATTTGATATCTCTGCATCAAAATCTCACTATATATGACTTTGAGGGATGCGATGGCAAAAATGTGACCTAACACAGTGTGAATTCGAAAACCGTGTAATATTTTAATAATGAAATGATGTTTTAATAGTTAAAATGCTACATTATAAAGAGTTTTACATGGGTTAATTTACTTAAGTTTTCTCTCAATAACTATAACTCAGGTATAAAATGTGGTGAAGTGAAAGTCCTCTGAGAACCTGCTCTAACACAAACTGAGAATGCATAGTGGGCAGAGTCTGCACAGGGCTTCAAAACATTTGTTCTTCTAATGGGCAAATGCTTTTCCTGAGCTGGTATAAGTATTATGCACTTCACAAAGCTTTGCTTTTTCTGTTCGTAGCATTTTAGCCAGAATCTTAGCTAGAATTATTTTATATTCGGACATAGCACCTGGTGTAGAACCACTGCAATGCACTGTTCTAAAAGAGATAAAGATGATCATTAAAATGTAGCACCATTCCGTCATTTCAGATCCCTCTTTCTTTCTCTCTCTCTCTCTCTTTCTCTCTCCCCCTCTCTTTCTTTCTTTCTTTCTTTCTTTTCTTTCTTTCTTTCTTTCTTTCTTTCTTTCTTTCTTTCTTTCTTTCTTTCTTTCTTTCTTTCTCTTTCTTTCAGGATCTCACTCTGTCACCCTGGTGGAAGTGCAGAGGCATGATTATAGCTCACTGCAGCCTTGAACCCCTGGGCTCAAGTGATCCTCCTGCCTCAGCCTCCAAAATAGCTAGATACCTAGGACTAAAGGTGTGCTTCCATGCCCGTCTTTTTTTTTTTTTTTTTCCTTTCTTTCTTTTTTTAAAGACAGGTTCTTGCTATGTGCTCAGACTGGTCTCAAACTCCTGACCTCAAGGGCTCCTCCTGCTTTGGCCTTCCAAAATGCCGAATTACAGTCACGAGCCACCATGTCTGGCTCAGATCCTACTTTTTTGTGTGATCAAACAATGCTAGCGTCTTACTGTCAGTCGAAAGCTTTGAAAGAGGATTTTCAAGAGAGAGAATGAGCAATATAAAGAGAATTAGAAAATAGGATAGAATAAAAGGATGGAGAGAAAGAGAGAATCAGAGGGAGAAACAGAATAAACTGGAAAAATGGAGAAAAATGAAGGGAGAAGGGAGAATGAGAGAAAGAAAAAGAGAGAGAAACAAGTAAATGAAAAAGTGATGATGAAGGGGTCAAGCTATTTCTGGCATTGGGGCCTCATCTGTCTCCACGTGACAGGATGGACTTTTCAGATGCCCTTTGTATTAAAATTAAAACATGGCAGCATGTCATTGCCATGACCCATCAGAATATTCTTTTGAGATAACATTTTATTGGGCTAGAGAATTCCACTAATCCTCTCACATCCGAAAAGCATCTGGTGAAAAATAGCCTCAAAAGCCATCCGGAGCAATCTGATATTTCTATATAAGCTCCACGAGAAGGGAGTCTTTCAATTAGTGACAGGAATTACATTTGTGTTACTGCACATCGTGTTCACAGTATGGAAGTGATTACAATGTCCCTGAAAGCCAAATGATCTGCTCTTTTGAGTTTCTGGTATCAGAAAGAATAGCAAGACTGTCCAACAGATAATCCCCAAATCATGACAAGTAATAAAACTGCCTGCTGAAAAATCTTTCAGAAAACTTCCTCTGGAGGAAAGGAGGGATGTAGGAGGTAAAACAGCATGTGCAGAGTAGCTGATATCAAAATTGTAATGTTGCTCCCAGCTCAAATTTCACATTTCATCCTTGTTAAAACATAGAAGCGAGACAACGCCACGAAGGCATCTGTAGGAGCTTGAATTTTTAATGCAGGACGGCCTGTAAACCAGAGGGGACCGTAACAACAGGAAGCTGGTGCATTTCTGGGCAATTGTGATTTTTGAAAAATCATGGATGCAATAAAACATCAAAATGTTCTTTTAAATATTGTCTTCAGCATGAAGCTTCGGTCCTGGAGTAGGGAAATATAAAACTCCAGCTGACTTGGTTTATTAATGGAAATTTATAATCACACAGCACCACCCCGGGGAGGAATGGGCACCAGTTTACAGACAGCGACATGGAAGCTCAGGAAACTAAATGAAAGTCCGGGGTCCACGGGGTGGGGTGGGGCTGCTGGTAGATTACAGATACAAAATGTGAAGGCCCAACATCCTGGGAGTCTGTCTCTGATACTTCCTGACACAGATCTGGGGGCTGGATAGGGAACGAACAGGGCACTATACATTATTTGACCTTTCTGGGTCTTCCTGTGAATCAAGTGTCTACCCTGAGGTCCTACAGTTAATTCTCATGTTTCCTCTTTTTTTTTTGTAGAGACAGAGTCTCACTTTGTCGCCCTCGATAGAGTGCCATGGCATCACACAGCTCACAGCCACCTCCAACTCCTGGGCTTAGGTGATTCTCTGGCCTCAGCCTCCTGAGTAGCTGGAACTACAGGTGCCCGCCACAACACCCGGCTATTTTTTTGTTGCAGTTTGGCAGAGGCCGGGCTTGAACCCGCCACCCTCGGTATATGGGGCCGGCACCCTACTCAGTGAGCCACAGGCGCTGCCCATGTTTCCTCTTCTTAAATCGTTCTTATTTTCCCAAATGAATTTAGACCAGTGTACAATTCTATCACCCCAATCTGATAATCTCAAGTGTCAACAAAAAACCCCCTCAAAATATAATCTCAAATGTCAACAAAAAACCCTTAAAATATAATCTTAATGTCAACAAAAAACTCTCAAAATATAATTTCTGCCCTTCATACTCATCCCCCACCCCTCTCTCAGATGCCCCTAAAGCCGGAAGCTGCCCTTAAAGTCTACTCAAACTCGTACGCCCTCCAGCCCACCATCCACGGTTGCCTGAGTGACACCTGCCGTGACTTACGAATGCTTTTGCTGCATTGATATCATCCCCCCCCCACCTTTGAGCAAAATTTGTTAATGTTCCTCAGGAGCATATGGTGTATTCATGCTACTAATTTGATTTTTCTGGACACACTGACAGACCCCTCTCAGATCTCCGTGCCGTAGTTTGAAAAATGTAAATTTGGGTAATCTTTGTCCTAAAGACTGCTGAAAGAGAACTAAACCAAGATCCATGTAAAGATCAGCTCTCAGATAGTAACATCCTCAAGGGAGAAAACAACAATCTCCCATGTTTATAAACGTTTCCAGGGGTGGTGGTAAGTCCAGACTCAGACTGGCAAATGCTCACTCTGAACCCAAGATGTCAGTGGCTCAACAGTGAGGGGTGCTGGTTACTGCTGTAGGGAGGAATCGCTTCAAAAGTTTGATTATATTTTATCATTTTTTTTCCATTGTAAAGTTTATAAATAAACCAATTTATACAAAGTACAAGTATCCTAAGTGTTCTGTAAATACCAGACATGTTATAGTAAGGCTCCTATCTATTCAGATACAAAAGAGATGTAAATAGTAACTTCAATATTTTAAATATATAAATGAGTTTACTTCAAGTCATAATTTGGGGTCTCCAGGCAGCACACCAGAGGAAGAGTTTAGTTTGCAGGATACTTATTTGAAATTTTATCATTTTTTAAATTGCAGATCCATATGAGAGTACAAATGGTCAGGTGCCATGGTTTGCATTTCTAAGCCAAAGTTGGAGTTGTATTTGAGCTCTTTCCAGGGCTGTGCTGTGTACCTCACACTGTGCACGGTAGGTGAGAGCTCACCAAGCTCCGGTTCCCTACTCTCCTCTTTCCCCCTTTTGAATATGCCTGTGTTTCTCCCCAGTGTAAGTGTGTGGTTGTTTTCCAATTGTTTTCATATTAATGTTGGGTACGTTGGATTCTTGCTTGTCCATTTTTGTGATACTTTACTAAGAAGAATGTGTTTCAACCCCATCCAGGTAAATACGAAAGATGTAAAGTTCCATCTTTTTTTAATGGCTGAATAGTGTTCCATGGTAGACATACACCATGTTTATTAATGTATTCATGGGTTCATGGGCACTTGGGTTGCTTCCACATCTCGGCACTCGTGAATTGAGTTGTGATAAACATTCTAGTGCAAATGTTTTTGTGGTAAAATGATTTATTTTCTTCTGAGTAGATAAATATCTAGTAATGGGATTGTGGGATCAAGTCATTCACTCAGTAATATTGATGGAGTCACTATTATTTGCCAGACACAGAAAAGTCCAGAATACTTTATTCAGGAAAAAAGATTGCAAATTAAATTAAATTCTTTTTTGCAAAACCTGGACCCAGTGATTGATTTACTGGATTTACTACATATGGGCAGAACAGACATGGACCCTGAAGCAATGAATTTCCACTATTTTGAGGTTAAGAGGATTATCATTTATAATGAATTGTGCTACAACAAACTCTACCTTTTAATAACAGACGGTCTACAGGCTTGGAGGATTTTGAAAGAGAAGAAGGGTAGGAGATGGGGCTGGAGAAAGGCGCTCAGCCAGACTGTGAGGCCTCAGCGAGGACTTTGAACTTGAAACCGAGAAGCAGTCAGGAAGTAAAAGTCCAGTGGGAATTATTATCAGCTTGGCCTCCAGAACATGAAGAGGGGAGGCTGGACTGGGGAAAGATTTGAGAGCTAGAGCATTTGTGAACCTCCATAGTTTGGATAAAGGAGGTGGGGGAGAGATGGAATGAGGGCGACTCTTGGATTCTGGGTTAAGCAACAGTGTGGATGTTTGTACCCTTTATTGGGACAGAAGAGGCAAAGAGAGGAATTCATTTGCTGTGAGAATTGTTATGTTAGGGTTGGACTGATAGATCTAATGAGATGCCAAGTGTGGGAGGTGATGGAGGAGATGGTACCCCAAAATGCAGCTCCTTAGAAACTGAGGAAACACCAGGTGCACGAAGGTTTCTCTGGTTTCTCAACTGTCCAAGGAGAGACTAAAGAGTGAGGGAAGAAGGGGTGGGGTGCCGGGGCTTGTTCAGATCCTAAAGAAAATATATGAGGGACGGCCGCACAGCAGAAAAGCCCCTATGGCACTAAGATCAGAAGAACATCCAGAGAGTGCAGGGTCTTGAGGTTGAAGGCGAGAGAGCAGCTTGTGTTTTTCCCCAGAGTTAAGTGTGTGGTTGTTTTTCTATTGTTTTCATATTAGTGTTGGGGACGATGGATTCTTGCTCCTCCATTGTGATACTTTACTAAGAAGCGAGGGACTAGGGGCTGCTCTGGGCAGAGTTCCGGGAGGTCATGGTGGACTCGGGGCAGGGAGCGCAGGCGCCTGGGCCGCAGTGGGGTGAGGGGAGTGGGGAGTAGTGGGGGGTGGGAAGGTGGGGGGTGAGGGGGGTGGGGGTGGGGGGTGAGGGGGGTAGCGGGGAGGGGGAAGGGGGGCTGGGGGTGGGGGAGGGTGGGGAGGACGGGAAGGGCCCGAGGCGGCACTGCTGCGCAGAGTGTCCAGAGGCGCCCACTCGGGCCTGGATGTGGTCAGGGGGAGGAGAGCCACGCTGATCAGGCTGGAGAAAGTGCCACCAAAGAGCGCAGCTGGGGCTGGGCACCGGTAGCCCCGTGGCTAGGGCGCCGGCCACATGCACCGGGCAGGCTAAACAACAATGACAACTGCAACCAAAACATAGCCGGCTGTTGTGGCAGGTGCCTGTGGTCCCAGCTACTTGGGAGGCTGAGGAAGAGAATAGCTTAAGCCCAAGAGTTGGAGGCTGCTGTGAGCTCTACCCACGGTGACACAGTGAGACTCTGTCTCAAAAAAAAAAAAAGAACAATTGGAGCGGGAGTGATGGTGAAGATTTCAACTAGCATATAAGAGAGAGGAATGTGCCTGAACCAAAGTCTAGAACTACACTTCCAAAAAGATTAACAGATATTAAAAGAAGGCACTGGATTAGCATATTTTGATGTGAATAAAAGTTAGAAATATGGGGAACAAAGACTGCTGAGAAGAATGTAACAGAGTCCCTGGTGGATAAACCTCCCCGGCCCCTACAATTCTGCAGAAAAACTTGGCCATCATTCTGAGTCGAGCTCATCTTAATAGTTAGACAATGAGCCACCTCCAAAGTACTTTAGATCAACAACAGGTTACTGCATTTCAGCAGAATTCACTTAGGTCCACAATTAATACCAACATATCAACTTTCCTACATAGTCCATTATTCTCTAAACGGCACAACTATTTAATTTACACTCAAGAAAATGTGATTTGGTGTATTACGGCTGATCTCTCTCATTGATTATTCAGCCCACGTTCTCTAGGATCACTTTCCTTCCTGGAAATTTGTAATATTACTTGTAATCATGCACACTTTGTTAATAGGCAATACTTTCCTCAGCCATTTATTGGAAACAATAGTAGGGAATGATTAAATAATTTCAAAATTATACTAAAAAGCCAGAGAAACTGGAAATGTGGACCCACATGGATTCACGTGGAAAGTAACTCATAGAGCAGTATGTGGGTATGGCTGTTTGAATGCTCTTATTTAGACCAGGTATGACTGAACAAATCTTGCCAGCATTTAGATTTGTGGTACCACAAAGGGATTCTCTCCAGCACCACCTGACACTGAGACGTCCATGTTACTTTTTCCTCTTAGTCTCCGGCTCAGTTTAACTCTACTCTAAACATAAGCTTTAAGCTTTAAAGCTTCCTTTTTTTAATTTTTAAAATTTTTATTTTTAGACCTGGGGTCTCACTCTGTCTGGAAAGGTGGAGTACAGCAGTGTCATGGTAGCTCATTACAAACCTTGAACGCCTGGGCTAACGGGACCCTCCTGTGTCAGTGTCCCCAGTCGATGGGAGACCATTCTCCCACATGCACACCACTGTGCCTGGCCAGCTTACGTCCGATGTGGTTCCCTTTCCCTACCTTCCAATTTTAAATTCTGAATAAAAAGAAAACAAACAAATACAATAACAAACACAGAATTGCTTTGTAGATAAACTTGACTGGTTCCTGATGAATTCCACTCAGCAATGCACCGGAACTCCACCTTGCAATTAGTCTTCTCAAAGACTCCTGGCTTTAAAGGCTCATCTTTAAAATCTCCATATGATTTAACCTTATGAGGGGAGAGAGGATTAAGGGTGAGATCACACTTGTGGTGCATATTTGAAGGGTCAGGAGAAAGCTCTAAACATGGATCAAAAATGTTTTCACTTAGTAAATGAGAAAATCTCATGAATGGTGTGTTAATCAGGTGGATGAAAATATCTCCGATTGTATGTGAGGCCTGCACACTGTACCCCATGATTGAATTATTGTACACAGCTATGATTCAATAAAAATAAGAAAAAAAACTGATTTAACCTTATTAATGAAATTCTGGAATTCTTCCTTTTAATTTACTTTCCTGGCAACATTTTGGAAACTTCAGAATCCTGATTGTTCAACATTCTCTCTGGTGTGAAAACTAGATGTTCACTAAATCCCTTCCCATCTTCTGTAACTTAACAAGGTATAGAAAAGAATATATTCACCTTAATAAAATACTTCAATTTAGTGAAATTTTCAAAGACAATATTTCAATTCTCACTACATTGACATGGTGACTTTAATTTGTATACATTTTTAAACTTTTTTATATATAGATACTTTCATAACTACGGTTATAATCAGTGTACACAAATGACTGTATTCTTTTCAGTTAATATTATATTAACAGTTTTCATGTTGTTTCAAAGTTTGTGAAATCATAATTTATAATGACATCATATTCCATTAAACTAGTTAACAGTCATTTACGTAACTACTCTTGTATTTTAATTATTCGGGTGGATCATAACTTTTTTTGCTATTATAATGTATTGATGGATATCTATTTTTCTAGATTTGGATGATTTAATTAAGATACATTCTGAGAAATAATATTTAGGGGATAAGAAAAGAAGAATATTTTTGTAACTTCTGATATATATTATAAAACTTTTCTAAAGCAATTGTATCATAATGCAGGATGTGTAACTAATATGAGAATATCCCTCATGTTATCTATAAATCTACAACTGAGAAATATGTAATACTACTTTCAGACATTGGATAACAGGCCACATAGATCTATGATTTCTAATAAAAGGAGAAAAACAGAGATCAACCCCACAATCATTCCAACTTTCTTTTGGGAAGCACTTTCTGATTGGTGGTAAATGGGGGGGGGGTGTCCAAACAGGGCGTAATGATTTCACTGAGCTGAGAAGGCAGACATTGGAGTGTGGGGTATTGAAGTGACTGAAATTTGTAGAGTAGGGTACAAAAAATAAGAGAGTTACAGAAAGACACTTCATAAGGCACTCCTTTATGAGACAAATCCTGAAGCTTTTCTAAATTTTCATGCACAGAGCAAAAAACCACTGCTTCTAGCAAATAACAACCACTGGGGAAAGAACATCCATCTGGAGGCTGTGAAACAAACAACTGCCAGATTTCACATAGGCAGGGAGACTTTCAAGACCTTCAGCCAGAGTGTAGACACCTCCCTGAGTGTGGGCATGAGTATTCAGTAGAGACCCCAGCAAGTCCATGCCGTAGGAGTAGGCTAATAGTTAGAGAAAAAGCTATTTTAGACCTATCCTAACAAGACTTTTTTTTCTTAGTGATATTTGATTCAAAAACAGTGATGTCTGTGCTCCTAACCTAACAAGACTTTAAAAACACTCCTTAATCAGATGAAGCTTATCTAAAGAGTACATTAACGTCCTGCCAGAACAAACCTTGACATGCTATGGAGAAAAACAAAAACAACAGAGCTCCTATACTGTACAGCATAATATAAAAAAACACTAGGTATGTGAATTAACAGGTAATTGTGAAAAGTAACCAGAAGAAAAAAGAATCTGACTATAGAAATTTATCCTGAAATGACCCAGATGATTGAATTAAAAGACATGTACTTAAAACTACCCTTATAAATATGATAAAGGATTTCAAATAGTGAGAGAACAAATACGGATTCAATAGAGAAATAAGACCTATAAGAATTGAAATTTTGGTACTGAATAATACCATATTTAAAATAATTTACTTCATGGGCTTACTAGCAGATTAAACACAGCAGAAAAAAAGGAACAGTTAATTTGAATTTAGGGCTAGAAAAATCTATCTAAACCAAAGCTTAGAGTTTGGTGGGGTTTTTAATGCCAGAAAAACAATGGAGAGGGCTTCATTAAACCAAAAGAGAATAGAAGTCAGATAAAAATACATGTATTTTAAGTACTAGAAGAAAGGGGTAGACGAGAGAGAGAGAAAAATAATGATCATTTGTTTTCTAACTTTGATGAACATTAAAAAATAAAAAAAATTAAATCACATCATAATGAAATTTCTGAAAACCAGTTGTGAAAATTAAAGCAAATATCACCCTGATGCCAAAACCAGGAAAGGACATAAGAAAAAAAGTAAGCTACAGAACCATCTCCTTAATAATACTTACAATTATTAATAAATACTTAGAAAACACAAATCAGCTACAAATCAAAAAAAAAAAATAACTCATCACAACTAGGTGGGCTTTGTCCCAGGGATGAAGGCTGGTTCAACATATGCAAATCTATAAATGGAATTCACCACATAAACAGAAGTAAAGATAAAAATCATACAATCCTCTTAAGAGATGCAGAGAAAAGTATTTGACAAAATCCATGATCCTTTTTTGAGAAGAACGCTTAAGAAAATTGTCATAGATGGGACATTCCTTAAACTGATAGAAGTCATCCAAGACAAACCTATAGCCAATATCATATTGATCTGAGAAAAACTGAAAGCATTCCCTCTTAGAATTGGAACCAGAAAAGGATGTCCATTATTGCCATTACTATTCAACATAGTTCTAAAAGTTCTAGCCAGTGCAATCAGACCAGAGACAGACTTCGGGGTATCTAAATGGGGATAGAGAATGAAAACTTTCACCCCATGCTGATGATATGACCCTATACCTAGAGAAACCCCAAGGACTCAACTGTGAGACTCCTAGAATTGATAAAGAAATGCAGTAATGTCTCAAGATACAAAATCAATGTACAGAAATCAATAGCCTTCATATATACCAACAACAGTCAAGCTAAGATTCAAATCAAAGACATAATACTCCTCATAGTAGAATCAAATAAAGTGAAATACCTCAGAATATAGTTAACAAAGAATGTGAAAGGTCTCTACAGAGAGAACTTGAACAAATGGAAGAAAATATCATTCTTGTGGCTTAGAAGACTCAACATTGTTAAAATGGCTATACAAAAAAAGCTATCTGCAGATTTAATGCAATACCAATTAAAATACCAATGTCATATTTTAAAGATCTTGAAAAAATAGTTCTAAGTTTTGTATGGAACCAGAAAAAAATCCAAATAGCCAACACAATTCTACAAAATAATAACAAATTTGGAGGCATCATTTTACCAGACTCCAGGCTATACTGCAGGCCTATAGTGATCAAAACAGCAAGGTATAGGAATAAAAATAGAGACATAGATCTATGTATAGAACAGAATAGAGAATCTAGAGATGAAACTAGTTTTATATGGCCCTCTGATCTTTGACAAAGCATACACTGGGGAAAAGAATCCCTATTCAATAAATGATTCTGGTAGAACTGGTTAGCCACATGTAAAAGATTAACACTGAGGCCGGGCACAGTGGTTCATGCCTATAGTCCTAGCATTCTGAGAAGCCAAGGAAGGTGGATTGCTTGAGCTCATAAATTCAAGAGTCCAGCCTGAGCAAGAGCTAGACCCCATCCATACAAATAGCCAGGTGTTGTGGCGGGCATCTGTAGTCCCAGCTACTGAGGAGGCTGAGGTAAGAGAATCACCTGAGCCCAAGAGTTTGAGGTTTCTGTGAGGTCTGACACCCCAGCACTCTACAAAGGGCGTCAAAGTGCCCCCAAATTAGATTAAAACTGAACCATACTTCTCATCACTTACAGAAATTAACTCACAATGGATAAAAGAATTAACTCTAAGACATGAAACTATAAAAACCATATAAGAGGGCAGCACCTGTGATTCAGTGGGTAGGGCACTGACCCCATATACTGAGGGTGGAGGGTTCAAACCCAGCCCTGGCCAACTGCAACAACAAAAAAATAGCCAGGCATTGTGGTGGGCACCTGTAGTCCCAGCTACTCGGGAGGCCGAGGCAAGAGAATTGCCTAAGCCCGGGAGTTGGAGGTTGCTGTGAGTTGTGTGATGCCACAGCACTCTACCGAGGGTGCTAAAGTAAGACTCTGTCTCTACAAAACAAAAAAACATAGAAGAAAGTGTGAGAAAAACTCTTAATCTTAAAGGCCTAGGGAAAGAATTTATGAAAAAGACCTCACTGGCAATTGTAGCAACAATAGCAATAATTATATGGGACTTGAGCAAGTGAAAAAGTTTCTGCACAGCTATGGATACAATCAACAAAGCAAAGAGATAATATTCAGAATGGGAGAAGATATTTGTATGCTAGGAATCTGAAAAAGGGCTAATAACCAGAATCTACAAAGAACTCAAGCAAATCATCAAGAAAAAATCAAACAACCCCATTAAAAACTGGGCAAGAAACATGAACAGAATCTTTTCTCATGAGAACCGGCAAATGGCTAACAAACATGTGAAAAAATGCTCATTATCCCTGACCATCACAGAAATGCAAATCAAAACCACTTTGAGATATTACCCAACTCCTGTGAGAATGGCCCACATCACAGAGTCCCAAAGCAATAAATGCTGGTGTGGGTGCAGAGAGAAGGGAACACCCATGCACTGTTGGGACACAAACTAGTACAGCCTCTGTGGAAAGAGGTGGAGATTAACTGAAAGTAGGTCTACCATTTGATCCTGCAATCCCATTACTAGGTCTTTATCTAAAAGAAAAAAGTCATTTTGCCATAAGGAAATTTGCACGTGCATATTTATTGCAGCACAATTCACAATCACAAAGATATGGAAACAACCCAGTGCTCTTCAACATATGACTGGATTAACAACCGGTTTAGCCATAAAAAGATGGAGATTTTGCATCTTTTGTAACAATCTGATGGATTTGAAGAATGTTCTCCTAAGCAAAGTACTCAAAGAATGAAAGAACAAACATCACACATACTCAGTACTTAATTAGAGCCAATAGATTAACAACTATATGCTCACGTGTGAGGAAAAACTCAATTAAATTCAAGGGGGGCGGGCACATTGCACAGTGTATTGCACTGTTCCTGGGTAAAGGGCACAACTACAAGCTGGACTTTAATCTTACAAAAGCAAACTGTGTAACGTAATAATCATATGTACTGCCAAATTAATCAGTAATTTTAGAAAAAGAAAATTAAGTGTTAAAAGCAACCAGAGGGGAAAATATGAAACACTCATTTGAGACACAAAAAGAATGATTGCTATCTTACCGGAAATGGGACAAGTCATAAAACGGAGCAATGAGATTTACATTGCTGTAAGAAATTACATTGCTGTAAATTTCAAAACAGAAATCAAGCAAAAATATTCTTCAAAAATGAAGGTAACCCAGACCAAGTTGTAGTAAATGTGCTTCTTCTTACTATTCCCACTAAGTTCTGGTAAAAACAAAACACAACAAAATAATACTCCCCCACTCCCACCAACAAAACTCTCACATATAAAACAGATATAAGAAGATGTTAAAGGGTGGAGAGAAGAAAACAGATTAACTAGAGATGTCAGGCACCAAGTCCCGAGCCGAGGATGAGTCCTTGCTTTTGTTTGTTTGTTTTGCCTTATATATCCTAGACTGAGTGCTGGGGAAGTACATAGTGTGAAAACATGAAACAAGAGAAAAGGAAAGGAGCCCCGAGGAACGGGGAAACTTAGCAAGACAGAGGCCCTGCTCCAGACTCCAAGCAGACGGCCAGTAATTTCATTCCTCCTTGGCAGCAAAGAAACAGTCCCACATTGCGTGTCAGCAGAGAACAGGTGTGAATTCAGCAATAGAGAAGTGCCCGGTCACCAGGCCTAGACCAATGTCAGCAGAGGTCAAGGGGGAGGCCAGAACTTTCCCCAACACCCAGAACAGTTACTAAACAAACCGGACTAGCTATCTGAGATTAGGAAACACTACCTCTAGCAACTGTACGAAACACTTTTTTTTTTTTTCTTTTTTAGCAAACATGGAACACACGTCAAGAAAGACCAAATGTTGGGCCATAATAAAATAAGTCTGAACAAGCTAAAGAGATTGAAATTGATGTTCTTTAGCCAAGGAAATTAAAGAAATTAAATTTACAGTTAAAAAAAATATTCCCACAAAGAAAACACTAAGTCTTACTAATGAATTCTACTGATCATTAAGAAAAGGAATAATAGGCTCAGTGCCTATAGCTCAAGCAGCTAAGTCACCAGCCACATACACCAGAGCTGGTGGGTTCAAATCCAGCCTGGGCCTGCCCACAACAATGTCAGCTACAACCAAGAAATAGCCGGGTGTTGTGGTGGGCACCTGTAGTCCCAGCTACTTGGGAGGCTGAGACAGGAGAATCTCTTGAGCCCAGGAGGTGGAAGTTGCTGTCAGCTGTGATGCCACAGCATCCTACCCAGGGCAACAGCTTGAGGCTCTGTCTCAAAAAAAAAAAAAAAAAAAGAAAGAAAAGGAATAATAATAGCAAATAATTCCTTTAAATCAATCTACTTACCAATTCACTTTTGGTATAATGCAAGCAGGCTACTATGAGGAAATTGATAAGCTACTTCACAAATTTAGATGAGTAAGAAATCAGCCTAGAATAGACCAAACACTCTTGAAAAGGAAGAATAAAGTGGAAATACTTACACTACCTGTCTTAAAGAGATGTAAATTCATGGCAATCAGTTAAGTGTGTTATTGACATAAAAATGGACAAATGGAGCAACAGGAGAAAACCTGAAATAGACCACACTTACACGGTCAATTGATTTTACAGTGAGACACGAAAACTATTTAACGGGGAAAGAATTTCACCAAATGATTCTGCAACAACTGGTCATCTCTGTGAGAGACACTAAAACAAATGCATACTTCAACTCACACTTCGCTTCATACAGAATTCGAAAAGGATCATTGCCGTAGATGTAAAAACTAAAATGATAAGGCTTTAGAAGGAGGTACATTAGAATATTTTCATGATAGGTTGATAAGCAAAGATTTCTTAGATTGAATCCAAAAATAACCAACCATAAAAGAAAGAAGTGATAAAAATGAACATTATTAAATTAAATAATGTTTGCCATGAAAAAACACTATTAAAAACTTACAGGCAAGCCACGGATAAGGAGATCATGTTTACAATACATGTATCTGACAAAAAACTTGGATCCAGAATATACTAACAACTTCTGAGAGTCAGTAATAAAAGGACAAAGAACTTAATTTTAAAAATTGCCAAAAATATTGAAAAGGCACTTCACCAAAAAAAGTGTATATATCCATATATATACACCCCCAAATGGCTAAAGTACACATGAAAACGTGCTTAACACCATTTTTCAACCACAAAATGCAAGTTAAAACCACAATGAGATATGACTACATGTCCATTAGATTGGCTAGCACATGTTGGTCAAGATAATGGAACAACCAGAATTTTCATACTTACTGATGGGAAAATAAAACATTTTGAACACCTTGGAAATTGGAAATTTCTCCTAAAGTTAAATGTATGTTTACCCTATGATTCAGAAGTTCCACTCTCGGTATTGCCTACGAGAAATGGAAACATATGATTATGTGTTTACAAAAAGACTTGTACAGTGTTCCTGGAAACGTTTATTCAGAATTGCCTTAAGCTAGTAGCAACCCAAATTTCTATTAACAAAAGAATGAATAAATAACTTGTGATATATTTCTATAATGTAATACTGTGTGGGATTAAATAGAAACAAACCACAGTAGTTAAGTTTTATAAAGTCACCGTGAACACTGAATTAGCAAATACTAAACCAGTGTTCCTAGAGGACATAAAGGGTTAGATTGCTGCAAGCCTCTGCTCACAAAATGCTGACAACTGATCAAAATATAACCTTATTTTATGTGAGCTTCTGTTTTAAAGCAGCATATTTAATATGCATATATTTATGTGCTATTGCATCTATTATATTTATATATTTTATATATATATTGTTAACACATGAATGTTGAACTCACAGCCAAGCAACTCAGAGCTTCAGCACAGCACTTAGGGGTCATTTTAAACAGCAAAATCACCAACACGAAAGCAGACATACGAGAACACGACACCATAAATAGACTGCAAAAAGGCACTTGCTTACAGTGTGAGCTAAACAAGCAGGCAGAGCTTTGACTTCTGAATGTGAGCATCAGACTACTCAATGTTTTTGCTGCTCTGTGCTCTTTTGTGAATGATAAGAAAAGCACCAACACACAGTGTCACACTGTGGGGAGGTTACAAATAAATTTTAGGCAAATTTGCAAATATGGAATTCACATAAAATGAAGATTGACCTATAGGATTCTATATATACGTATCATAGTCCAGGGCAGCAAAGCTAATCTGTGCTGAAATAAGCAGAACAGCATTTGCTCTGGTGGGGTGAGAGCAAAGATTGGCTGTCAGGTGGCAAAGGATCTTTCTGAGACCGTGGAAATGTTCTGTCTTGATGGGGTTTGGAATACAGGAGAGTATGTAGTTCATCAGAAATCGCTGAGACTTGTTTATGTCACTTTAGGTAAAATAAACCTCAATGAACTAATCAATCTACCAAAAACAAAAGAAAACAAAAAAGGAAATTTAACATTCTCCTCAACAAAAAGCAAACCACAAAACAATGGTTTATCAAATTAAAAGGCAAATTACAAATTAAGAACATTTGTGAGCATTTAAGAGGGCTAAGTAATATCTTTAATTTGTGAATCAATTTTAGAAATTAATAGATATGACTCGGCACCTGTAGCTTAGCAGCTAGGGCGCCAGCCACATACACCGGAGCTGGTGGGTTCGAACCTAGCCTGGGCCTGCCAAACAACGACAACTATATTTAAAAAAAAGAAAGAAAGAAAAGAAAAGACCCAATCAGTAAAAGACATGAAAACTCAGTTTACAACAGAAGAAATACAATGTCCCATTGGCGAATGAATGTCTCAAAGTCACACAGTTAATTTGTTGAAGAACAAGGTCTAAAATTAGAACTCTTGATTCCTTTTCTGTTAAATCAAGAGAATGAAGATTCATGTCGGCAAATGCTGAAAACATTTAGGGACAGGAGAAGGAAGACTCAGTATTAAAAAATAACAGTTCCCTGCAGATGGATAACATAGTTAGGTAATATTGATAGGATTCTCTTCTCATGTTAGATTGATACAATTTGAGTAATTTGGAATTTTATCTAGTAATTAGTAGGAAAAATACTGAAACAATTCTGGAGAAAATCCGAAAAAAATTGCTAGAGGATAACAAATTACAAATACATTACAATGTAATTACAATTAAGGTGGTACTGCTGCAAAATATATACAGACAACTCGTTGGATCAGAATACATGTGTCTTTTGTATAGAATGTTTAAAGGAAAAAGAATATTAGTTAATAAATTATCCCAAAATTATAAGCAAGTAATTTGGGAAAAAATAAATTTATAGCAGTATTTTCCAACATTTTTATCTCACAGCACATTTGAACCTATAGTTAAACTTCCATGGCACACTTAAATTATGTTGAATGAAACAAAGAGTGAAAAAGAAAAGAATATACTTACTGTGCTTTGGTGCTTTGAACGTCTCTCAAAAATAATTTAATTAGTGATCTTTAAAAATTTGTATGGCACACCTACAATCCTCTCGGCACACTGGTTGAAAATCACTGATTTAGAGTCTCACTAGACCACACACTAGTATAAAGTTTTGCTATAAATATCTAAAAGTGAAGAAAATACTATCAAACATAAATGAATGCTACCATATTTTAAGTATACTTCTTACACTTATGAGGATACCAGAGACCCTAAACTCTCATGCTATCATCTTGCAAGTAATGATGAACAATTAGAAAAATATTTAGATAGGTGATAGTAACTGGACGCCCTTTTTAAAAATATTGTCCATATCTAAAACTTCTACATTTAAATTTTTTCTTTGGATTTTTATCCTTTAGTTATCAGTTCATAAAATGTAATGTAACAGATTTTAAATACGAATAAAAATGCAACTCAAATCTATTTGTAATTTAAGATTTAGCTGAAGGAATTGCTGGAATCCATTCAAATGAGTTAGAGGACTATCATGAGATATCTCTTCATAGTATTCCCTATTTCTCTTTGCATTTACACAAAAATTCTGTCAAAGGCTGAAAGTTCCACAGGCCTAGTATTACTCATTGCTTCCATTTCCCCAAAACATAAACTAATCATTTGATATGGAAAAAAAATCACTAAGGAAGAAAGACTTTTTTGATGGAGGAAACAAATGATGGGTAAAGAAGAGAAGTTGGAAGTCAAGAATCAAAGCCGGTTACGTCTGACTCCAAGCCTCTATTGCATAATTTTTTTAAATTTTACATATATTATGATATTTTGATATCTTGCAAAACCTTTCTTATTGCAGAGAGATTGAGCTTCCCTGAACCAGCTGATTCTTAGACATAGCAAAGGGCCCATCCTAGAGCATCATGACCTTGATATGGAAACTGACCAATACCCAGCCACACCTCCTGTAACTGGCCCTTCACCACAAGAAGCTTTAATCATCTCAGGACCAGTGCCAGGCAACTAGGGACCACCCCTAAAGCTTTGAGCCACCTGAGATTGGCCCCATCCAGCCAATCCTAAGCTGTCTGTCCTGCTCGGCCTCGCATTTCCTCAGAAATGCTAGTGAAGGCTCTGGTCTAGCCCTTACCCTGGACCCAGTCTTGTGCCCCTGACTACCTGGTGTCTTTCCCATCTGGCCCTGCCTGGGATGGCATGCTTCCTGTCTCTTGAAACCATTAAGAGTCATAAACTTTGTTTTCTGGAACTTCTCCTATATCTTTTCTCCCATCCAAGTACTAACCAGACCCAACCCTGCTTAGTTTCTGAGATCAGATGAGATCGGGTGCGTTCAGGGTGGTATAGCCGTAGACACCTATATCTTTTCTTGTGGCCAGCCATCTTTCATAAGAGAAAACAAAACAAAGCCCTTATGTGTCAACTTTGGTAAAAGATTCAAACTTGACCATTTTTAAAAGACTCTTTCTTGCTTCCTCCCACTTGGGATGTAATAAATGCTTCCTGGCTATCTCAGCCCTGGACACTGGAAAAGGACCTCCAGCATTCAGTCTGCTTGCTGACCCAGTGCTCATGCTGCTGGGTCATGTGAAGTTGGAGGAATTACTAGTACCCTCTCCTTCCCTGCCCCCAGCCCACAGCCAGACTCTGCCTTGGGGATGTTGCTGCCTCCTGACCCCCTACAACAATTATCCCAGCTGGAAGCCCCGCCATCTCCAGGGTGGGAGATACCCCAATTTTCCAAGAGAAACTGGAAATCTATAGTTTGGGGGGAAGTCTCTTCAATATTTCAAAGATGGCGACCTTAAATGGCTTAGATGCACTGCAGCTGTCAACTTGCTCAGGGGGCGAGTTGGCCAGAACACAGACCCTACTGACCCAGCAGTGCTTTCCAAGGTGAATTAACAATTCTATGTTCTCTCATTTTGTTGATAAGTCAATGCAGCAAAAGCGACAGCACTACTATTAATCTTTCAGTAACTCATCCGGTCATATAAAAGGAGCATAGGAGATGCCCACTTGTGTTCAAGGTGCCAGGGAACACCAAAGTCACTATCTCTAAAATGAGAATATAAAGCCCTTGCTTTATAGACTTCATAAGGTTGTCACGAGGATCAAATGAATTAAAATACTAAATGCTCTCAATGTGGAAACTCATCACACAGAAGTCGGGCGGTGCCGGGCAGAAGAACAGACAGGTGTCAGAGAACCCATGGATACTTTCTCTGCCCCGCCACTGGCACTGTTGTAGGTCAGAGCCACTCTTGTTTTCTTACTTACAATAACTGCTTGTGACAGTGAACACTGTCAGCCCTGTATCTGGGCAGGAGAATGAAAGTCCCCTTCCATGTCATCAAGCTTTGGAAGAACGGCCAGCTGCATGGCAGCAGGTTGTATTACCCAGAAAAATTACTCACGTCAGCACTGTGCTTTGGGATGGAGACGCACTCGTGTTGGGCCTTCTCTCCTCACTATGGAGACTGAGCCAGCCAGAATATCCATCCCGGGGTGGAATGCCCGGGAACAAGCTCATGCTGGTCACAGAGGAGAGGGCCTCAATCCACGGCTTAGTCCTCTGCTGCTTGGAAGGATAAATGGGACTGAACTGACAAAACTAAGAAAAGAGCTTCTGGGTATCAAGTGCACCCGGGCTGTGCACAGCACCGCTCTGCGCTTCCCAGTCTCCTTTGCTGTTTTTCTGATGTCATTCATGATAACAGGTAATGACGTTGGGTCCTTCGGGGCGGCTCAACGGATGTGACGTGAGGCTGGTGTGAGCATGTGTGTGTGAACGTACATGAAATGTGGAGGGGGCATATAACAGCTTTGCAAAGTGCAAGCCTACTTCGTGTGTTTTATAAAGCTTTAAAATATTCAAAGCCCTGTCTTATGTATTCCTTCATAAATTATGCATTTTGATGAATGTCATCATTCTGTGGAGTTGGACTAGGGGAAGCACAGGTGTCTGAGGTCTCTGATCAGGGGCCCGAGCTGGGAGAGTCTGCTCTCTCTGGAGAAGGCCATCTGCACCGCAGAGGACTCTCTCCTCCTTAGCTGCTCCGACCAGTGGGCCGAGCTCTGTCCCTTCCCCTGAGCAGCGCTGCTGAGGATGGAACAGCGTGTCAGAGGCTCCAGGGAAGAGGAGCAGAAGAGGCTGCAGGAAACCACTACTTTGCCAGAGCAGTGCAGGCGGGAGAGCCCAGGGAGCCTCCTGCACCAACTGACGCGAGGGGTACCTGTTTCATACAAAGCAGGCCATCAGAAGCCACCTTACACCCCCTCTTCACCTGAGCCACCTTCCACAAAGATGGGCACACACACACACACACACACACACACACACACATACACACTCAGGCCCAGTGCCCTCCCAAAGCCTCACCTGGCACGGACAGCTGGCTAGCACTCAGGAGGGAGAGTCAGAATAGAACAGAGCAGATGCTAGCCACGGGAAAGTGCTGAAGGAGAAGCACAGAGGCCATGCTAAGCCTCAGGGGGAGAAGGAAGGTGCTCTAGAAACTGCAGCCGCAGCCATAGCGGTAGCCGAATCTGGGTTATGCACCGCATTCAGCTAGAAACCACAGGGGCTTACTAGCATCATCAGAGGGGCTATCACTTCCAGTTTGGCTGGGGGAGTGCATAAAGGGAAAAGAGCTGGATCCACTTGACCAAGAACAATGAACAATCCCAGTGGGGAAAGAGCCCAGGGTTCTTGCTCTGAGCACTGTCCATTAGACTGGTTCCAATGGCTAGGAGTCCAGCCTGCACAGTGACTGAATACATGCCTCCCAGGACACTCACGGTGACCCCAGCTTGCAGGACTTTCCCTTCTGTCAATAATGGATCATTTACCTCTGAAGGGAGGACTCTAGGCAAGGGCTTTATCCATGACCCCAAACTGCTAAACATTTTAAACATTTTTGTGAAAATAGATCGTGTCCCATTGATTTATTTTTGGTGTTGCTGCAATTGCCAAAGGGGTCTTCTTCATAAAATCTTTTCCCAGACCAATTTTGTCAACCATTTTCCCCATGCTCTTTTCTAGAATTTTTATTGTTTCATGTCTTGGGACACGAACAAGCTAAAAAGCTCCTGCACCGCTAAGGGTACCACAAATAAAGCAAACAGACAGGTCTGGAACGGGAGAAGATATTTGCATGCTACAAATCTGACAAAGGGCTGATAACCAGATATAGAGTACTCAAATTATTCAACAAGAAAAGAGCAAACAAACCCATTTATACGTGGGCAAGAGACTTGAACACGAACTTCTCTGAAGATGACAGATGAATGGCCAACAAACACATGAAAACATGCTCATCATCCCTAATCATCAGAGAAATGCAAACCAAAATCACTCTGAGATCTCACCTAACTCCAGTGAGATTAGCCCACATCACAAAGTCCCAAATCTGCAGGCGCTGGCATAGATGTGGAGAGAAGGGGACACTTTTGCATGATGGTGGGATTGCAAACTAATACAACCTTTATGGAAAGAAGGATAGAGAATTCTCAAAGGACTAAAAGTCGACCTTCCACTTGATCTTGCAATCCCATTACTAGGTATCTACCTAGAAAAACAAAAAAATCATTTTACCACAAGGACATTTGCACCAGAATGTTTATTGCCGCTCAGTTGACAATTGCCAAGATATGGAAGCAACCAAAGTGCCCGTCAACCCATGAATGGATTAACAAACTGGTGTATGTATACCTTGGAGCCATTCAGCCAGAAGAAAAGATGGAGACTTTACATCTTAGGTGTTTACCTGGATGGAGTTGAAACACATTCTTCTTAGTAAAGTATCTCAAGAATGGGGTAAAAGTATCCAATGTACTCAGTACGAATATGAACAACTACATGCCCACAGGAAAGAAAAAACACAAGTATAGTCTAGTGAGGGGCAGGGAGAGCAAGAAGAGAGGAGAGGTGTGGGACCAGAGTGGCTGGTGGGACCCCACCTAACGTGCGACCCCAGCGCGGCCCCTACAACTTGAACTTTACCTTGAAATGAAGACGATGGAACCTAAACATTTGTACAATTGTATTAATCTGAAATGTTAAAAAAAGAAAAGAAAACAGAACCAAGCTGATTATCAAATTTGCAGCTGTCCAAAGCTGGGGAAGATGGTTCTTTCCTGGATAACAGAACTATAGTCCAAAACCCTTTAACAAACCAGAACGATGAACCCAAATTAACCTGATGAAATTTAAAAGAGGAATCAATGGAAAGTCCTAAACTCAGGTTAAGAAAGTCGGCAGCCCTCACACATGATAATAGCAATCTTTTTGAAAAAAGACCTGGCATGTTTAGTTGACTCCATTGCTTATAGAAAAACTTCCCATAAAGCTAAAACAACCAAAGGCACATTCACAGCCATTCACAGGTCAGGTAGTCCCGGAAAACTATTACTGAAGGTGACATCAGAGGTCATCTGACCCGTTTGCTTCATTCCCTGATGGAAGGGAAGTCCTTAGAAGTCAGAGAGCAGTAGATATAAGGCACGTACATGGGTTCCATCGTGTGCACCTGCTTTCATTCATGGGAAGTCACTACCCAGCGAACTGCTTTTGAGAAGGATTCAGAATCCTCATTTGGGTTGAGCACGACGGAGGCTGTGATAGTTGAGTGATGGTGGTCCAGAGAGGGGGCCCAGGGGCTGCTAATGTGCATTCTGTGGGTGTCCAGCTGCTCAGCCTCACACACTCACCTACCAGTGGGTCCCGCTGCGATAGCGGCATACAGGAGAGGCTGGGAGTGCTGAGGGGTAAGTCCTTGACAGGTGCAAGTGGGAAGATAAATACCCCTAAGATCCCCCCCACACCAGGAGGGGAATATTCTGAGGTGTGCTTTATACTCTTCCCTTGAGTTCAAGGGCAGGTTGAGTCTCAGTTGCTCACAGGAGTCACCTGCTTAATACCCTTGACTGAGCTCCCTTCTCACCTGTCTCTCCTCTAAAGGTGCTTCACGGAATCACCTCTCAAATAAAGCGCTTACACTTGAATCTTTCAGGATCAGCATCTGGGGATACTCACCACTGCAGCCACGTGTTTGCCGCTCCTGATGGAACAAGGATAATTACAATCAACGCAGCACCAGTTGGGTGGCACGGTCAAGTGTAGCGCCGTGCACGAGATCATCGACAACCTGAGGACAGAAGCCAGGACTGTGAAGGCTCATGCGTAGGAAAAACTCAGATGAAAGCACAACGAGCCTGGGAAAATAGTGAGGGCACAGGGGAGGTGGCAGATTTTCACTCGCGTGGAGGCAGCTGAGTACTGACCTTCGCTTCCCAGTTCTGGGTATACAGCTCAGAGGTGCCATGTACGAGATGTGTCATCGTGAATATATTTCATTTTTTTCTAACTTCTCTAAACCTTCTCTATAGCTGCAGTATAGGAAGTGTAATAATGTCTACCTCTTAGTGTGACTTTGTGAATTAAATGTGATACTGCCCAGGGTCATAGTAAGTACAAAATAAACACTAGCTATATATATAAGAAAAAGAAGACTTCTTTTTCAGCTCTTGAAGGCATTGCTAGGACCAGTGTTTTAATAACATTAAAGACAGTCATATTCAGATTTAAATTGATCAGATGTGATCATCATTTCCAAGTCATACTAATAATTTGTGTTGTCTGGCAATGAAATTAGCTTCCTTTGAAAGGTCAGGGGGAGGTGAGACTTGGCTGTGGGTAGGTTTGAAGTACGCGCTTCCCTCTTCCCTGCCCTACGACCTTTTCCCAGTCTCTCCCCGCAGATTTTGTCCTTACCTCCCCTCCTTTCCACCCAAGGCCCTAGATTGTTTAAAGTCTCCAGAGACTGTTTTGTTTTCTTACCTTATAAGCATATTCCTAGCAAATGCAGATCTCAAGAGGCTAATTTGATGCCATCTGGAAACAGCACTTTCATCTTCTCTGGCACTCCACTTCCAAGATGCATTTGCCCTGAGCCCTAAGGCATGGAGCTGGGCAGCAGAGTTTCAGATGAACATATGGTGGAGGGAAGCCACCCACGGGGATCCTGGAGAGGAGCTGAAAGCAGGCTTCCTCTCTCCAACTGCTCAGTGTTGTGAACGAAAAGTTCATGGACAGCTTGTGCAGCACTCGAGTAAAACCAGTGCCAGGCAGCCACCCGGAGTGGGACCCAGCCCATCCAGACGGGGCAGCTCCAATAGGGGTAAGTTGGCATCCTTCCTTACCCTCATCCATGCCCCCTCCTCCAGGCAGTCTGCCCTCATCACCTCCCCACACCCCATAATGCTGAGGGCCATTTTATTATTAGGCTCTTACACAAGCGATTGTTAGTTTATAAGAACATCTGACACAGGAAAAAGGATCAGCTCTGGATTGCACACCCACACCAAAATTAGAAAAGAATTTTGACATAATGTCGTGTTAATTCCATCACACATTTAAGTTATTATTCATAAAAATATCACTACATTTGGAAATAATTTGAAAGTTACAACTTCTAACTTCTAATTCCTGAGTAGGCCCAATGATACCGGATAAAACACAAACATAAAAGCATTACTTCCGTTCTTTCACCCCTAAACTAATTTTCTTCCATTTAATAAGGAATTTAATTTTGCTTCATTGACATTGTTTTAGTTGCTGGGGATTCAATCTTGAACAATTGTTATCCTATCAAGAAAGTCTTTCAAACATTAAAATAATAATAATATTCAATGTGGGATGCAATTGCTGAAAGGTACGTTTGTAGCGATGTGAGTGGAGCCTCTCATGGTTGGAGAGCCTGGGCCTATCTGCCATGTACACTGTTGGCTCATAGCTAAGGGGAAATGACAAAACGTGAGGAAAAACCTCCCGATGTGCATCCAGGCCTAATTTTCATCAGAGGTCATTTAAAGACAGGCGTGGCGATCACAGGTGGTGCACCAGCCATCATTCCCTACACCCCAAGGATGCGGCGAATTATTCTTCTATCTCCAGGACCCTGCACACAATAGGAGCTCTGCAAGTATTTGTTAAACTGGAAAACCTGAAATACAGGGCAAGTATCATAGCTTATTTTTTATTTTCATCCTTAGGAGTTTACTGCTGAGTGTTATGTAACTCACTGATTTACTCAAATTTCCTTGGTGGTGATCGTACACACGCTATGCTTACCCACAAGTTGTTCCTCTTTTCCTTAGCTTCATTGCTCCTCATTTTACCCTTTTGAAACTTATTTTTAATTGCAAGATAAACCAGAGATATTGCTAAAAAAAAAAAAAGAAAAAAAAAAGGCAGGAAAAATCAGCAAAAAGAAGAAGGGATTGGCACAGAGGCTCACACCTACAATCCTCGCAGTTTGGGAGGTTGAGGCAGAAGGATTGCTGAGGCCAGGAGTTCAAGTCCAGCCTGAGCAAGAGCAAGGCCCTGTCTCTACACAAAACAGAAAAATTAGCCAGGTGTAGTGGCTCTTAACCTGTAGTCCCAGCTACGTGGGAGGCTCAGAAAGAGGATCACTTGAGCTCAGAAGTTTGAGGTTGCAGGAGCTATGATGGCACCATTTCACTCCAGTTTAGATAACAGAGCATGACTCTGTGTCAAAAAATTTAAAAAAATTTTTAAAAAGAAGAAAAAAAAACTGGCTCTTTTTTTGCCACCTACTAATAATTAGTATTGACCCTATAATTCCTCTGCTTGGTATATACCCAGAAGACCAAAAAACACATTACAACATAGACTCTGTACCGCCTTTTAGCCTGAATAATTTCTAGTCATTATTTAAGTCACAGCTTAAATGTTTTTTCTCACAGTAGCTTGTCCTAATCTGTCCTTCTCTTACTAAGATTAAGTTCCCTGTTAAACACTCTCATGTTTTCTATATTGTACTTACTGTAAGTGAAACACATACTTTTTAATGATTTGTTTAATATCTATCTCATTCATAAAAATACAAGTCAGTACCAGCACATTACATGGGCACTCTAGGTATCCACAAATATTTTGCTGAGTGAATAAATGAATTTACATTCTAGGAAGCCAGCCTCACCCTAGACATCTTGTTTCTCCATCTCTACTGTGACACAGCTTAGCATGTATATATCATACACATTTTAGGTATCCCTGTTTATTAGAATGCATGTTTTCAAGTGTACTTCCATAAAGAATTTATTTTCTCCCAGCTACTCAGGAGGCTGAGGCAAGAGAATCGCCTAAGCCCAGGAGTTGGAGGTTGCTGTGAGCTGTGTGATGCCACAACACTCTACTGAGGGTGATAACGTGAGTTTCTGTCTCTACAAAAAAAAAAAAAAAAAGAATTTATTTTCTTTTGGCCTTATATCCTCTATTGCAGTGGTTCTCAACCTTCCTAATGCCACAGTCCATTAATAGTGTTGAGAACCACTGCTCTATTGTATCTATATTTAGGCCCCCTTCTCATTTCTAATACCATTTCTCTCTGTCCTTCTCTCTCTCCTTCTCTGTTGTTGATCAAGTTTGCCAGATGTTCATGTCCTTTTTTGGTCTTTCAAAGAATCCTCTGCTGCTTTGTTGATCTTCTCTACTATTCATTCACATTCCATTTCATTTTTATTTGTTTTTGTAATATTTTGTATTACTCCTTCCCTTGACTGTATTTGAGTTTACTCTGCTATTCTATTTATATACTCTTTCTTGGTTAAATGCTTAATTCACTAATAATCAGTCTTCCTTCATTTCTAATATATAGACTTACAAATCTAGAAATTTCCTTTTATGTATCTCTTCAACTGTATCCCACAAGAGTTGAAGTATATATGAATTTTTATCATCACTTCTTTGACTCAAGAATTACTTAGAGGCATGATTTTGATATTCCAACTATATAGAATTTTTATTTATATCAGTTTCTAAGCTAATTGTTTCTTCTGAGATAAAGAATGTACCAAATACAATTTTTATTCATCAATGTCAAGGCTTTCTATGGATGTACATTCTCTGTTAGTGGAGTTCAAACATGTATGTACATGTTCTATACATGTACGTTTGATCATGCTAATCATCCATGTATTTTAAATATCCTTTATCCTTTCTAATTTTTTTTAGTTTATTTGATTTATCAGCATCTGCAACAAAAATAGTTAAAACTTCCAGATTCTGATTAAGCAGGTTCTCAATCCTTCTTGGTGATCATGTGTATTTTTACCTTATATATTAATGTAGGTATAGGATTAACTCTTCCTGATGAATTGTTCTTCTATCACTAAATAATAACTTTCTTTATCTGTAATAATACTTTTTGTTTTATTTTTCTGTTATTAATACAGTGTCACCAGCTTTCTTTTGAATGGTATTTGTATAGTGTACTATGTAATTTCCATTTATTTTCTTTGACTCTTCTCATACCATTATCCTTAATATTATCCTTAATAGGAGTGTCCCTTGTAAATAGTTTGTAAAGAGATTATAGCTGTCTACTTTACTCAACTTGACAGTCTTTATCTATTAACCAATAAGCTTCATCACTTTTACATAATATATGCTATAGTTACTGGCATATTTGGCTTTATTTCAACCATCTAATTAATCTACAATTTCCTAAAAGTTTGGAATTATGTACTCTAAATGTACAAAGTACTACACATCACAGCAAGCATTTCTGTATTCTAACTTAGGCTCATAATTTAATATTCTCATTAAGTAATTTAGACACATTAGCAAATTATAGTCTCTTAAAGCTACCAGGTCATAAGTCGTCATATAAATAAAAACAACAACAACAAAAAAGAAAATCCCAAACTCAATGGCTAGCCTACTATTCTTATATCTTTGCCTGCAACATGAAAATAAATAAATTCATTAATCATCTACCTCCATGTTGCTATACATCCCTCTCCCATCCCTGCTTTTTATAAAATTTCTGTCTGGAACAGCTCTCATTCTGCATTCTGTCTCTTCTTCCACATCACTCCTTGTCTATCACAGTCTCTCATCAGATCTTACTGAGACAATAGCATTAGTATCTTTTCTCTCCCTGCCTTCATTTGACAACTTACCACTCCAATTTGCCCTCCAGTTAAATGAGGGCTCACACTGTAAGGGAAGAAATTTGAACTTTATCCTTAAGCTCAGTATTTCTCAAACTGAAATTCAAAGGTACAGTCCTATAGCTCTAAAAATTCTAGAAGAATTATTTTAAATTCTTGTGGTTTTTATTCCAATTAATATTTGAAGAATCTACATGACAACCTGATATTTAAGCTATGCTTTCCAATAACAGTGCCTGAGTTTGTTTTTAATTTTTTAATTTTTTTTCCCATCGACTCTGTTCTGTTCTCAGCATTACTAGAACCAAACGATCACTTAAAGTGACAGCTTTTAACTTTCATTGTGCCAGTAAGCACATCTGGCTATTAGAATAGCATGTCCTAATGCTAAAATTATCTGCTATTGTGCTCTTTGGGAAAGATAATTTGCAATGGAAAGATACTGTCATGGAATAAGACTTTAATTTATTAAGTTATTTAATTAATGAAGACTTTGATATGACATCATAAAAAGTCAGTATAGCAGAGTAATAGTCTGTTTTAATTATTATGGGCTAATGAGACAAGAACAAAGGCAGAATTAATATGTAAATGATGTGTTTATATAATATCCAAAAGAAAGCCAAATGACATTATGGGACACCATACAAAAAAATGCTCCCCAATCTTTCAAATACTGAAAGGTGGCCAGAAAATTGAGTCATCGTATGGCTTGGAGCAGTAAAGCCAAATTAAAACAGCCTTGGCCACAGGCATTGGTACACTTTATTTATTTGACAGTCATTTATCAAAATGGGTTAAATGCTTAATCAACAAATGCTGAGCACTAAACTATTCTAGGCACTAAGGATGTAGAATTAAACAAGACTAGCAAATTCCTGGGTCTCACAGAAGTTATATTCAGACAATAAATTAACATGAAGTTATGAGATGATGGATGTCAGGAGGTGATAAGCCCCGTAAAGTAAAATAAAGCAGGGTGAGGAGATGGAGGATGATGCGGGGGGAGGCAGCTAAGGAAGGATTCTCTGAGGAGATGACCTGCGAGTAGCATGGAGCGCAATAGAGGAAAAGGCACACAAAAATACAGAGGAGAAGATTTCCAAACAGAAGCAACAGCAAATACAAAGATGTCGAGGAGGTAGGAATAAGCTTGATATTTTTAAAGCAGTCATTTTCAACCAGTGCCACAAAAAATTTTTTAAGATCATTAATTAAATATTTTCACAGCAAGTTCAAAGCGCAGTAAGTATATTCTTTTTATTTTTATTTTTTTTGATCAATATAATTTAAGTGTGCTGCAGGTTTAAGTGTGCTGTGAGATTTTAAAAAAAGAAAAGGTTGGAAACCACAGAATTTTGAAGAAAACCAGTATGAAATGACAATGGTGAGAAAGAGGCAGAGTGTTAGAGGAAAAGGGGAATGAAAAAGGACCAAATTTAGAAGGGGCTTCAGATCATGGCTCAGAGTCTGGATTGGAGCCTGAGATGATACACAGCAACCAAAGGGGTTTTTTTGTTTTGTTTTATTTTTTGTGTTTTTTTTTATTAAATCATACCTGCATACATTAGTGCAATCAAGGGGTACAATGTGCTGGTTTAATTAATATACAATCTGAAATGTTTTCATCAAACTGTTTAACATACCTGCCATGGCATTTTCTTAGTTATTGTATGAAGACATTTGTATTCTAAATTTAGTAAGTTTCACCTGTACCCTTCTAAGATGCACCATAGGTGTGGGCCCACTAATTACCGGCCCTTCACCCTTCCTCCCCCTCCCCTCCTCTCCCTTGCCCCTTTCCCCATATTCTTGTGCTATAGTTGGGTTACAGCCTTCATATGAAAACTATAAATTAGCTTCATAGTAGGGCTGAGTACATTGGATACTTTTTCCAATTACATTCTTGAGATACTTTGCTAAGAAGAATATGTTCCAACTCCGTCCATGTAAACACAAAGAGGTAAAGTCGACTAAACTATATTGGTACTTCCTCACCTCTTCCTTTGGTGATTTCCATTATCTACAAGACACTTTGGTGAAACTCGTACAGCCTGATTTTTTCCCCTTGCTTCCCTCCTTTCCTTCTAGGCCTTCCTCCTTTTCCTTCTTTCTTTCCTACTTACTCAGCCAGCAGATATTTCTGCAGAAGAAAAGCGGTATTGTGCTGTACAATACTTCCCTGAAAAATACAGCCTCTTTTCCCCT